>JAVJGG010000061.1:10502871-10529012 GCA_035590195.1 Aviceda cuculoides | reverse complement strand
AGGAGGCTGAGGGGAGACCTCATAGCTCTCTACAACTACCTGAAGGGGGGTTGTAGTGAGGTGGGTGCTGGTCTCTTGTCCTATCACTTGTTACTTGGGAGAAGAGGAAATGGTCTCAAGTTGCACCAGGGGAGGTTTAGATTGGGTTTTAGGAAAAATTTCTTCACTGAAAGGGCTGTCAAGCATTGGAACAGGCTGCCCAGGGAAGAGGTGGAGTCACCATCCCTGGAAGTATTTAAAAGACTTGTAGACGTGGCATTTAGGGACATGGTTTAGTGGTGGACTTGCCAGTGCTAGGTTAACGGTTGGACTTGATGATCTTAAAGGTCTTTTCCAACCCGAAGGATTCTATGATTCTGTGATCAGTGCCTGGGGCTCACCGTGGCCCTGCAGGCAGGAGGCACTACCCACCCCAAATCCTCCTGGCTGGTGGCTCCAGGAGGGCCAGGGTGGTCCTTGGCAGGGCAGAGCGGGCATCCCGGGGCAGTCCCTCTCTTCCAGGCCTGCACACGCACACAGCCGGGGGCTGGGGAATACCTGGATTTCTCTGGGAAAGCTGCAGGACATGGATGTCACTGAGCAGCTTTTGCTGAGCAGCCTGATGTGATTTAAAAGGAAAGCAGAAAAGCCTCCGTACTTGTAGTCATTTTCCCAGCTTGACCAGTGCAGCTTAGCAAAAGTCCATGGCTGGAGCCGACTGACAGTCCTTGTGGGTGCAGGAACATACTCGCAGCACCAGCAAAAATAGCAAATGATGAAACACACCAGCAGGACCTGGTAAGATTGAATTCAGTTTGTTACTGAGCGAAGTATTTCAGTAGGTGTTCAAGGTCAATAGAGATGCCCTTTTGCCTCGGAAGTCCTTGTTGCAGCTCCTCTCTACCTCTTGCTTAGGAATGGAAATGCAGTTGAAGTTAAAGAAGCAGAACTGAAAGCTCCTGCTTTGGCACAGCCTGGGCTTTGCCCTGCAAAAGCCCCAGCTGCTCAGCTCAGGCTCTGAGGAGAAGACAAGCTGCTTTGCTGCCCAGGCAGTTCCCTACACACAAAGCAATGGGATGGGGCAAGCGTGAGCCTGCATAATCATCACTATTAATGCCATCAGCCCAGCCAGTCTCTGAAGACCTTCTCCCTTGAACACCAACCTCACAGATATTAATCAACCAGCCAGGCAGATTAGATTAACCTGGTTTCTGCATCCAAAGCTGATGCTGATGTCCACTGATTAGAAACCACTCCAGAGCACAGGCAGTTAAATAGGAAGGTGTTTCCTATTCCTGCACAAGGAGATAAGGATGCATAATAACAGGAGGCAGAGGAGACATGCAGCAAGGCTGAATTAGTAAGGAGTTTGGTATGCTTTTGGTCTGGTGGTTACTACAGCCTCAGGAATTTGCTAATAAGCTGTGTGGGACAACTAATTATCTTGTCAGCCAGGAAGTCAAATACTAATTCAGTTTAAGCACACCTTTTTTTTTTTCCTTTGCTATTTGGAAGCATATTTGGCACTTTGGCATCTCTGTGCACCGTTGCAGTCCTGCACAGGCTACACATCATTGATCCTCCTGGCTCTGCTGGAAGGTGGGCTCACAACCACCCGTGGTCTCTGGGGTGACAATGCGCACAGCCTCACTCACTGCTGCAGGAAAGCAAAGCAGGACAAAATGTTGGGGTTTTGGGTTTTTTTGTTTGTTTGGGGTTTGGTTTTTTTTTTTTCATCCTCCAGGACCCTGAATTACATCTCAAGAATGGGGCCAAAAGACAAGCCCAGAGCAAAGAGGAGCTTTCAGCCTGCTATATGGGGGCAGTGGTCCACAAAGGCCAGATCTAGCAGGAAAATAATAGCCTGGATGTTTTTAATAAGAGACACAGGTCTGAAGCAGTACCGAAACTTTTGTCTTAAGCAGGTGCTGTGGTTACCCCAGGCCCTGATTTCCTCAGTCTTGTACACTTCTCATGTGAGTATCCAAAGCTGTGTGCACTGGATGGGGCAGAAATTAATAGCTGGAAAAGGCATTCTTTTTCCACCTAGTTAGTAAACATTTTAGTCTGTGGGCTTAATCTTGCTTTGAGTGATGCCAGAGTAAACCTGAAGTTTGTATAATTTGTTAGTTACTCCAGGTGTAACAAACTGCAGAATTTATCCCTGCGTCTGACCAGGGATCCACATCCTGAGCAGGAGAAGGGAATCAGAGATCAATGCTGCATTCTCCCCTATCAGTGGAAGAGTTATCTCCCCCATCTCCCCTGAGCCAAGAGAGAGGGAGACAAGGAGGTGACTTACATTATTCATGAGCTGAGTCCTAATGAGGCTAATCACCAGCTAATTAAAGTTCTCTTATTAGATATCTTGCACTGCTTTGCCCTAACAGACAGCATGGGGAGTTCTTAGCTGAAGAAGCTGAAACAATTTCTTTAGAATACATTCCAAAATTAATTTAATATACGATATCTGCTGGGACTGGGTGAGTCAGAGCACTGTGATGGGACTGTGAATGTGCTGCAATTTATTTGTACTGAAGTTTAAATAAGATTGATGGAGCCATAAAAACATTATTGAAGAGACTTCATGGTGGAGCCTAGGGGGAAAATAAAGCACAGCAACAGGATTTTGGCTTTGTAGCATCCTCCCACCTCGCTGTGGAGTTGTGATGGTTGTAGGCCATCTTCGTCAGCTGGGTTTGGGTCCGCAGAGAGCTGTGGATGGCTGTAGGCTGGGGTGGATGTCTGGGACTTGTGAGAGTCACAAAGCTCTGCAAGGAGATTTCCCAGGAGATGAGAGGTGGCCTGTGGAGCTGTATCTAGTAGATATTTAAGGTCAACCTGCATTTTCTGGTTTTGATCTGAGGTTTTTCAGAATTGGCCTTGAGGAAGAAGGCTTGCAAACCTGGTGAGGTCTGAGGCCGGTGTAGTGGGGATAACTTGGTGGGGATGCAGAGGTCCCAGCTGTTTTGAGCTGAAGCTCCTGAACATCTGAGATCCTTGGACTGGCACTTTTTAACTACAAATTCACATACAGTTTCCTGCTAACGTGTCTTACTAGCAAACACACAGAGCACTGGTCCCAGGAGTATTCCCTTCCCTTTCACCCACTATGGACCTGAATATGCCCCAATGGTCAAAAGGTGGAAATGTTCAGGTCCAGAGGACACAGGGAAAAGCCTGGATTTGGCCAACTCACTGCTCCCTTGAGCCATTTTTTTAAAGCATACCACAGTGAAGAGCTTGAATCTCATCCTGTATTCCCTGAAACCGTGATAGGAGAGTAGACCAGAAGCAGCCTTTTGGCTGCCTGGGATGAGTCAGGGCTGTGGCCAGGAAAGGTGTTTTAGAACAGAAACCAGAAAATCCAGAACTGCTGAAGGTTTTGCTGAGAGTTTCTGGTGCTCAGACAGTTCAGAGATGGCTTGGGATGCCATAATACCTCTTGGAAAAGAGCATTCATGCTCCTACAGGAGAAACCAAACTCTATTGCTGGCTGCAGTGCCTGGGAGAGTCTTTGCAGCAGCAGCTGACCGCAGTTAGGAAGGGAGATGCCTCAAGGGTCCAGGCACCCCTTGCTGAATCTGAGGCTGTCCCTCCACATCCCTTCTTCTCCAGGGCAGCTGAAGCTTGTTCCCCCCTCCTCACCCCACACCTTGTCAGTGGGGCTGGTGACTCTGCCTGTGGCACTGTGCGATGAACCCCAGCAGCAAACCCCGCCAGGCTGGAAACTGGCGACTGCCCATCTGCCACAAACGCTCTTGGAAGCAGAGCAAAAGAAATTGGATGGATGGTATAATAAAACTACAAAGGATTATTGGCTTTGGTTTGCTTTTCAAAGATTAAGAAGCTCTTTCAAGTGTCTTAGGCTTCATTTATCACCTAGATATAGACCAGTGCGGGCAAGTACATTTATGGTGCAAGATATCTCTAAAGGTCTTTCTTTATACTTCACAGCTGTGAGGTATCAAACCCTCAGCTTTTTAATGGTAATTCAATCAAAGCTGTAAAGAGGAGCAGCAAGTATATGTGAAGCTGCGGCAGTCTGCAGCTGGACATCAGGCTGGACATCAGGGCCCCAGGCAGCTCTGCTTTCCCAGTGCTCATCATGCTGTCCCATCGCCGGCATGCCAGGCATGGCCCAGGAAGGGTAACGAAAAGCCTGGCGTAAAATGTTTACAGGCATCCTCTTTTGGCTGAACCCTTTCCATTTGGGTTTGTAGAAAGGTTTAGTGGTGGCTGCTGCCTTGATGTTTTCAGTGCCCCACGTGTGCAGCTGACATGTACAATATTTCTCATTTGGAAATATCTTTCCAAATGCGCTGAGACCTCAGCTTCAGGGCAAGAGCAAGAAAGACCCAGGACACACCAGGATTTCCAGCCAGGATATTTCTATCACTGCTGGATAAAAAGCGCTGAAGCAGAATCCTGCTCAGTAATTCAGAGTCTCCCTTGCAACCGAGTATGTGAGTCATCGATACGTTGACACATACTCATTTTAGTAAAATCTGGTATTTGTTTCACTAGTAGTGTTGATGTACAAAAGGCATTGAAATTAAGTGCTGCATGTTAAAGGTGCATTAGCTTTTACTCCCACTGAAAATGACATTGGTATTTGGAAGACATATGTGCACCCACATCCCCACTTACGCTTGCTGGGAAATTTATGGCCCTGTCCCCAGCTGCAGAGAGGCCATTTCCTCCGCAACAAACTTGAAACTTTGGTTTCTAGCTCTGCTCTTTCTCCATTTGACTATGCTTTTGTGTGCAGGAAGGAAAGTCCTGGAAAGGGCAAGTGGGTCAGTGCCAGCTGGGAGAGGCTGGGAGCTGCCTGCTGTTCTTCAGACCTTGCTCCCTTCTCCTGGGGTTTATTTTGGATAACCAAAGGAGCCGATTCGTGTCATGTGTGTGGGCTGCAGGTGGAAACACATCACTTGCTGTGGGAGCTGCACCTCTGGGGTCGATAACAGCAGCTTAAGGGCAGAAGGGGAAGCACCATCACAGGGATCTCCAAGGGAAGTGCTGTGAGGTCTGGTGTAGAGGTTATTAAGGCTGGTACCAAGGGCTTTGTGCTGCTCTACCAGAAGAAGAGATGAGGTAGGAGAAAGTATGGTAAAGGTGAGTGCCTGGGTTACCAGAGACACTGAGCTAAGCTTCGCCCCACAGGCATCCCCATGTGGGTGGCATGGGGCCCTGCTGATTGCTGGGGTGCTCCTCTGCTGGTTTGAACAGGGGGGCTCTTGCTGCTGATTTTCTACTCGAGCGGCTTTGTTTATCAGTTCCCCGTGATCTTGGGCCACTGCTTTAAAAGAAAGCGGTATTTCGAGGAGTAGAACACATCTCTTGGATGCATTATTTAAAGCAACAGTCATCCTTAAATGTGGGGTGGTACCTGCCTGGACTTTCCTGTTCCTGTGGTTGGTGTTGCAAGGAGGTGGAGGAGGCTGTTGCTCAATGCCTGTGACTAATGCACCCTCCCTGCCCGCAGCTCTCTCGGGGAACGGGCACCCTCCATCACACCCAGCCCTGCTCGAACCCAGGGTGGCCGGCACGGGGCTCTGCATGAGCAGACCTGGGCCGAAATAACCCTGGGGAAAGGGGGTTGGGGGGCTCTTTTCAGCCTGATAATTTCCCTGATGTGGTTAAGGGGGCTGGAGGGGGGCTGCTGCTCATGGAGGAAGGGTGTGCTCAAGAAATCTCTTGCTGCCAAAAGAAATGCCTGAGAGGTGGTCGCAGGCAGCAGCTGTGCTGGCTTCAGCCATCATTCAGGGATTATAAAATGAAAGAAACCAGCACAGGAGGGAGGCACAGGAGTTCCCTGGTGTGGTTTGAGCTGTGCCTCCCCGAAAAAGGTATAGTGGCCCAGTTTGGGCAGGACTGAGCCAGTGGGGAGAGGCTCTGCCTTTGAGAGGAGGGCAATGTGCCGGGGGCCAAACAGGTAAAACACAAAGCTCCCTCCTGCCATTTCTTTCTCTTCTGGACCCAGAAATTCAAACACTGCTGCATAAGGGCACCTTATCCTGTGTTTTGGCTTATTCTCTTCCACCCCTGAGATGGAATCATTTTCTATCCCTTCCATCCCTTCCATTCCCGTGAGAAGACAGATGCAAACTGAGTTTGGTACTGACTGGCTGCAAAAGTGATTTCAACTGCCGAGAACCACAGACTGGAAAGAGAGAGGGATGTGCATGCTCTGCCTCTTGTTTATGCTGAAGTCGTAGATGTTATTTGTCATTTCCAATCGTGTGTGCGACTTTGTCAGCTTAATCAAATTGCTCCTTTTAACACTAGATTTGCTCAGAGGCTCCTCTCCATTCCTCCATGTGTCAGGCGAGGATCCAGCACGGGCAGGGCAGGAGAAGGCCATCCTGATGCCCTGCAGCCTCCCCAAAAGGCTGGTGGCCAGGGATGCTGCTGGGGGGGGGCTGCACCCAGCTTCGGGCACGGGCTGGGGCTGGATGGACAGAAGAAGCATGTTGGGGACCGCCAGCGGTGCTGGTCCCTGCTGGGATGCTGGTCCCTGGAGAGGCCCAGAGGAACTCACCCTGTCATCGAAGGCGTCTGCCAGCGACGGCAGGGAGGGCAGCAGTAAGAAACTTGACGTCACCTGCTACGGCTGCTCGCTCTGTCTCGCCTGCTGGGGACTATTTTTAGCATTATCTCAAAAGCGCCTCCTCGCCGGGGTTTAGTTGCTTAGCAGCCGCCTCGTGGCTGACATGATTAGAACGGGAGCAGGTGGTTATTAATGCACACGTGCAGAGATTACCTTGTGGTTTCCACCCCGTTGCTGCCCAAGAACCTGGCAGCTCTCGGGCGCGCGGGGCTGGGGACAGGGGTTTTCTGCCCCAAGGGCTGATCTCCCCTGCGTGCAGCGGTGACAACCCCCCCGGCCTCGGGGGCTGCCTGCGACCCCGTCCTGGGCTCACCCCTCGGCACAGGGGACCCCCTCCCTCTGGGTTTGCTCTTTTTGGGAACATGCATCAAAAAGGGGGCTCGGGCTCAAAGTACGCCTCTGTGGAAGTCCCCAGCGCACAGCCAAGAAAACATGGTGCACAGAAGATTGGCAGGATCTTTGTTTATTCTTTGGTGAGCTGTTTTACTTTCAGATGATCTGTTTTCTCTGACATATATAGAATTGCACGTTTCTAAAACTGCCTACCAGGATTGCTGGTGTCTGAGAGTGGAATTATGTTTGTTGTAAAGTCAGTTATACCCTCAGTCATAATAGGGCTCTCAGAAGACAAAGGGAGTTATTTTCTCAAATTGAAAAGTTTGGTACTTAAGTTATATCTGCTCAAATTGATTAAATCAGATTGCTGAGCCACAGATAACTCTATAAATACATTAAGCTGAAAAAAAAATCTTTTAAGTCTCCATGCCCTGACAGGCTCCTTTTAAAGCTGGAAAATCCTGAAATGAGTAACTGTAGGTACAAATACAATACACAAAAAGGACTTTTAGGGACTGATTTCCAAAATGGCAGGACCCCAAGCTGATGTGCAATTGTAAGCACGTCCCAGCTGCTGGCAAAGTGACGTCTGCACATGGAGACCACTGCAGCCTTCCAACAGTCAGAATATTGCAGCTCCTCCTAGGAGTTACTACATGAGGTTATTGAGACAGAAAATTGTCCATCAGCTTCTGTTCAGGGATGGTCTTGCTCAGCGGCGGTGTTGGACAGTGTCTCTTCAGGATGGCCACTGTGCAGAGGGACAGCTAGCATGGCTCAACCGAGTGCCTGCCCCAAGGAGCCTACAAAAAGGAACAGGCAGGTCTTGGAGATTAGGTGGCAAAGACAGGGGCTTTCGTGGATGGGCAGAAAGGGACATCCACCATCTTAATGCCATCCTTGACCATGCTCTGGCCCTCAGCACTCTCTTTTTTGAGCTGTTGTAGAACAAGAACTTCCTCAGCAGGGCCCTAGCTAGGGACCGCAGCCCCTCATTAGCACATTTAATCCTTTTCAAATTCCAAGATAGTGTAAATAATATTCCTCAAGAGTGATCAAAAGCTTGCACGTGGACATGGGGCAAAACTGGAGATTGCACAAAGTGGAAAATTGGGCGTAATCTGATAAACCTGAAAAATCAGGCTGTGTGTGCCTTCTGGGGCACATCCTATTCCTGTCTGCCCAAGACCCTCAGGGACATGCTGTAGCTTCTGTTCCTGCACTTGCATCTCCTCATCATGTATGACTAGCTATGTCTGGGAATGCATCCAAGCTGGAGAGTGGTGATGCAGAGCCACAGCTCTCTGAGCACAGGCAAAGGAGCTATTGGGAAGGGGAAGGCACTTAGAGTGTGTGGGGATGGCTGCTGGGGTGGGTATCTGGGGAGCTGAGGGAGGGAACAGAGGTCTGGGATCTATCATCTCCTCAAACACCCACTGCCTGCTTATCAGGGAGGGACATGTCATTGCAAGGACAGATGCTATTTCAGGAGCGATGCTGTTTGTGAGACAGAAGTTCTCCGTCAGGCACCAGGGCCTGAACACTGCTGGCAGGAGAGGGTTTCTGCTGCGTGTCAGGAGCTGCCAGGAGGAGTCCTGCAGCATCCAAACCAGAGATCAGGTTCCTACTCAAGGGAAGTGATCTCTGAATATCACCCTCTGTTTAATCCAGGGTAGGTTATGCTGCTGTGTGTTTTACACCCAGGATCTCATTTGGAGCATCTCCACACTCCTTCTAGGCTGTGAGCAGCGATAAGAGGTGGGAGCACTGGCTCCCAGCATGAAAGCCCTGCTTGCATACCTGTAGTCTTACTGATTTAGCATAAAAGGCAGAAATCAAGTATGAATTCGGCCTTCTGTGCCAGCTTGGTCCACAGATCATGCATTTTTAGAAAGCCATCCTACATCCTTCATGTAACTGAGAGTTATGGGCCACCACTCTTGCTAAACGTCAGCCAAGAATTAAGCAGGGTATGGGAATGGGGCAGTCATGCATTTTTTGCAGGTGGTGGTGACACCAAAAGCCTTCCTGGTGGTCTGTGATACTACCCAGCTAGCTGGCAAGCTGGAATAGAGCTCAAACAATTTTGGGAAAAGTAAGATACAGTACTGCACAATAGAGGAGGCATTCCACTGTGGTTATGGTTGGTGCCCTGGAGTAATCTTTAATCACTTAAAGATTAAATGGCAATTCCCAAGCTACTGAAAACTCAGCATTTGAGGAAAATCAGTCTCTTAAAGCATGCTTGAGTGATGGAGCTGTTTCCTCGCTCCTTGTCCTCTTTACCTGATGTACAGTAAAGGGTGTAAAGCCAGTTAGTAAGTTGTTTTTCCTGACCAGCCCTGGGAAAGGTGGGTCTGGCAGACAACAGCAGCAACAGCCTGGGAGTCCCGGCCAAAGCAGCAAAACGCAGGTGCATGTTTCTGCCATGGGCCTGAAAAGGCGATGGAGAATCGAGTACTGCTGTGCCTGCGCTCCTGTTCCTCTGCAATTACAGCCGGCTCATTTTCGCTGTCTGGCACGTGGCCTGGCTGAATCAACCCAGTGTGCGCCCAACTGTCTGCACAGGCATGCCCCGAGGTGATGCTGGAAAGGTTATTCCTTGGCTTTTTGCTCCTATTAGTCATGTTAGTGCTTGCGCCCGTATTGATTATTTTCAGACATTATGCAATGTTAAAGCGTGAAGTTAAAGCCCCCCCGCCCTTGTGAGGAGGCAGTGTGAGAGCGGATTTGCATGCTTTTCTTCAAAACAGCTATAACTATAAACCCATGCATTTGCAAAAACAATCCCTCGCTGGGCCTTTTTACGTTTTTAATGAAACACTTTCTGCATTCAAATTCCAGTTGCCTCTCACTCTGTGTGACAGCACCTTGGCTCTGCCACATGCTGCCAGCTGCTGTGAACACTGGCTTCACTGCAGCCAGGTCCAGGCCTTCGGGTTTTTTTCTTAATTGTAAAATAAATTCAAAATAAGAAATAATATTTAGGTGGTTTAGGGCAGAGCTTTATCCTGCTACTTGTTTGCTTAATGCTCTTTACTTTGGCAAGCATGTCAAGAGTGGGAAAGGAAATTGGTGTTAACATTTGTCACACATTTTGTAATATTGCATATGGAAAGGTAAATGCCAAATGTACATATGCTATTTTATAAATAAATGCTTCTGGCAAGGAAAGGCGTTTTCTACCCAATATCATGGCCTTTTTGATGTAAATGTTATGAATGTGTGGTAATATTTGGCCATCTGCTGATGATAGTAAGAATTGCATGGGCATGGCAGAACGGAGCCCCTTCACGCTGGCTTCTGCGGGCGCTGCTGTGGGTGGAGGAGGGACCACGGGGACCCCAGCACCCTGAGGAGGTACCAGGATCTGCCCCACATGGCGGCGTGGGGGGGACAGCCTAATCTGGTCTTCCTGACATCAAAGGAAACCTAAAACCATGTTGGGGATCACCACCTCGGTCTATAATAGTATCTGTGGGTGGCAGCTAGCAGATGACCCTGCTGGCCTGTGGCGAGCTTTCCCCAGGCTGTTGACCGCTTGTTGCTTTCAACAGCTGGAGGTGTTTCTAGAAATGCGTTTGCCTAATGCCTGGAACCTATAGGGTCATGGGCTGCACACAGGAACAAAACTAGGGCACAATATCTAGGTGAGAGGAAAAGGAGAGGTGCGAGAAGAAAGAAGGGGAGATGAGAAAAAGACAAAATGGAAAAGGTCTAAATAAAAACAAGGTGGAAATGTCTTGCCTTGTGTGGTTGAGGCTGTGTGAAGCAGGAGATGGAGGTTGGGAGAGTAAGGAGAAGCTGATGAGGGAAGATGCGGTGACGAGAAAAGGAGAAAGGCAAGGAGCGGTCGAAGTGATGAGCCCTACTCAGAAGAGAGAAGTTGGGATCTGCCGTCCAGGTCATGATATATAGAAACTCGTCCCTTGAAAGTCCCCTCTGCTTCCCCTCCCTCTGCACAGGCTGTGGGGCAGGGGGGAGGAGGGGAGGCTGCAGGACTTTTCCACTCCTGTCCAAGCCCTGCCAGCACCAGTATTTGTATTTTACACCTTCTCAGCTTGGTGTGCCTGATGGTAGTGGGATGCATTATCCCTGCATGGGCAGAGCAGGGTGTTTCAGTGCCCTTCCAGCCTGCTGGCTTTCCCCACGGATTGGGGAAAAAGGTGGGTTCAGGTCTTACACTCACGAGCTGGAGTCAGTCTGGATGGAGGAGCTGGGGCAAACACCCTGAGTGCTGGGGTGACAGCAGGGACGTGAGACCATGACAGCAGAGGTACAGTCTAACTTTGCCTCAACTCCATTTCAGAACCGAAAGAAGTTGGTGAAAGGTTTTATCACTGGTTTTGTTTTCCTTTTCCTCTCTGAGACCAGCCACACCATTTTGTGTGGCAGCACAGACCGGCACTGCAGTGGCCCTGGCCAGGGACACAGGGACATGGGTGCCCTGACTGTGCCACCTAGGAGACACTTGGTGCTGACGTCTTCACAGTCCTTTCCTCCGTTTCCCTCATCACACGCACATACTGCAGGATATCGGTATTGTGCTTTACAAAAAAAGGTTGCGTAAGGGGATGTGATTTTACAGTCTGCCCAGCAGAAGGCAGCTAGGTGAGCTCTGACAGTATTTGATTACCTCCTCCCATCAGAGGGAGCTTTCAGTTCTCATCCCTGCCATCCCACAAAAGGTACCGAGGAGGTGTTTTTGGAAGTGAAAAAGGAGGACTTTGCTTTTAAACCCACAGAAACATAGTGAGTCAGGAAGGTTTCTAGAAGAGACAGATAAAATAATATCACAGGTGTTTTCTTTCAATCTTTCCTAAACATGTTTGTTACATCCCTTTCTGCTGAATTAATCCTGAATCTTCTCAGCACAGCCAGAGTTTTTTCCCTGCAAGCCCACCCCCAACAGATATGGGGGTATCTGGCATCATTATAACACCAGTCCCACCTGTATCCGTCAAACCCTGAGTCTCAGCTGTGGGTCGTGAGCTGGGAACAGAGGACCATGTCCTACAGTGAGAGCTAGAATCAGGTAAAGGAAGGTGACAAATACATGGCAGGGATGCTGAATCAGGGTACGGTCCCCAGGCTGGCCAGTGCTGAGAGCCTCCAGTATGAGGAGTAGTCTTTAGGGTGTGCGTCGCTGCTGGCCCAGCTTTCTTGGGGGAGAAAGAGAAATTCTCATCATCTGTCAAAAGCCATCACCTGAAACCCCTGAGTCCCTGGTTCAGCCCTGGGGTCATTCCACTGCTGCAATGAATTTGTGCCAGGTAAGGACTCTGTTGATTGCATCTGTAAAAAATATGTATTTTTTTACTTTCAGCTATCATCAGTTTGAAAAGTGCTTCTATATTTGACAGGCAGTGTATTGACATGCTTCTGCTCATTTGCTTTCCAACTCAGTTTTTCATTTCACATTTCTCAGTGTGTCACCAGAAGCTATTCAAGTTTATGCTCTTTCTGTGACAGGGCACATCCTCAAACTTGAAACTGCACGTTTTGGACAAGAGATATCTGCTCCGCAGCTTACAGCTTGGCTTTTTATAAAGACCTGATCAATTTGCAAAATTTTGATCCAGCTGCTGTTTCAAACGAATGCAGCCAAGACTGTATCAGGGAGCTGTTGTAGCTGTTTTGCTGCAGCACTATGTTTTTGTTTCAGCTTAGAGTAAAAAATAAACCTGACATATATTAAAGGAATTGGTGGAGATGCTGTACAGAAGAGCGAGGTACTTGTGTTAGAGGTATGGGGACAAATTCCCTGTTAGGGGACCCTACAGGGGAGAGCCTGACTTCCAGGGGTGGGATGTTCCTTTGGCCAAAAATCCTGTGCAATTCCTTCACCCTGCTAAGTGAAAAGCTTTGGGCTCTCTCTCTCTCTTACCACAGTCCTTAATCGCAAATTAAAATCTTTCCACACGTGGCCGAGATCTGCCTGTGGCCTAACAGTTTTCATAGCAATTGTATTCCAATTTCCGCTCTTATTTGATAGTTTAATAATATCCTGAGTAGCATTTAATGCTGCTGTTATACTTGCCACATCTGATACAGAATGAATATCGATCCATCACAAAGCTGGAGGTTGGAATATTCATGAAAACTTTTTTATGCTGAGTTCATTGGTGATTTGTTTAGTGTTCCCCTTTCACACCTTCTGTTTCAATTAAAGAAAAAGCAACTCTGAAAAAGAAAGGGAGGAGAAAAGGTGGTTTCTGTGGGCTCATGTTAAGTGTTCCCAATGTACACCCTCTTGGTCCTGCTTACCTGTAGCTCAGCTGAAGTCAAGTTGACATACAACCCCTGTTGCTGTATCAGGCTGGGCCATCTAGATCTTTATGTATAGATTCCCCCACCTTCAAGCAGAATATTTGACCTCTGAAGGGCCTGAGCAACCCCCGTAGCCTGGAAAGGTAAAGGTGTTCTCTGTGCATTTGCCATGGGGAATCGCTGAGCTGTATTTCAGGCTATTGCTCCCTGCTCCAGAGGTGGCTGCCTTGCAGCAACGGTGAAAGAAACCCTGGGACGGAGAGCTGCAAGGTTAAACTGAAGCAGACACGGAGTCATTTCTTGCCACAAGACAAATGGCATTACTCACACAGCGTGAACAAGATCTAGCCCAGGGCTTATGAAAACTGTCAGCTTTGCACACGTGGATAAAAGGCATTAAGGAAATCTCCCTTATTTTTTCGATGTGTTGTCTTTTCCGGGACTTGCCCATTTGCCGGGTTTGTGCTCTCATGCTGAACGCATTTTGAAGCTCTCTTCAAGTGCTGTGTATTTAATTGGCTTCACAGGCAGGCACCTCGCACGACACAGTCTGTCTCGTTGGCAGTCTGTGAAATATTTTGCCATTGTTCTTTTTCATTTGGCACACAAGTGTCTGTACGCAGTGTCCAGAATAGCCAGGTCCAAGTCACTGATGACATCATGATCTCTGGAAGAAAAACTTCCTTGGGGAGCAGGGGCAGTACGTGCAGCTTTGGGCTAACTACAAAACAAATCCACTTTTTTTGTGCGGAAAATGAAAAATATGCTCAGAAAGATAAAAGGGAATTATGATGTTGACCACTAGCAGAGGACATGTTGGATGAGCCCAAAGTCAATGTGGTTGTACTTTATGCTGTACCAGCGATTACATCTGTAGGATGAGCCCTAGCTCTCAGTGAATTCATCCTCATCCCTTGGTGGCCCTTTCCCTCTTACGGGGGCAAACTGTGGTCCAGAATGACCTGCCAGGATTCAGCAGCCGCTGTCTGAAGGAAGGTAGGGCTCCTCAGCAAGCCTCCTGTCTTGGGAACCCGTCACTTCCAGACCAGAGCCGGTTGGGCCCCAGGTTCTGACCACGGATTCCCTTTTCCTTCTTTTTCTTTCTTTAATTTTTTTTAAGCTGACTGCTGGTAGCAAATGGTAGAAGCCCTCTTTGCTGATAGTGCTGCAGGAAGATTCATAGATTCCTCCTGGTTTTCAGGAAATATTGAAAACTCCAAGGCAGGGAAGAGTCAGCTGTGAGGGAGGGAGGAGGAAGACGGCAGGAGCCATTCAAGTGTCTTGGGAGATTTGCATCTTTCAGCTAATAACTGAGGCAGGGTATAACAATCGAATTAATTTTAAATTGCCTAACAAATCAAAGAGCAATTACTTCCTTTAATTACAAGCACAATGAGGGAAACAATAGGATTTAATTTCAATAAAATCTCAACCAACTCAGCTGTGACTTTTATTCCATCACAAAAGTGACAGAACTTCCTGTTTTGCGATACTCTCTGTGCCTGAAAACACTGTGCTTTATCTTCACCATTGACATGATAAACCATGGTATGGACTTTGCTTAATACTCAGCACCTGACTGAAAAATAAACCAGGGGCCCTACACTTTGTTTTTAAATTATAATCCCAAGTCTGTACAGCACTATCTGCTCTCAGTGCCAAAGTTCACTGGGAGAATCCAGCACTAAGTCGAATGATGCCCTGTTTGGTTTGGTATTACTTATTAATTATATTTTTTAGACACACACCCCCCTCGCCCCCAAGTACCGTAGTTCCTTTACAGAGCACACAGCTAACTTGATCTCTCCCTGGAGGGGCTAAGGGATCAGCAAGGGGAATGTGAGGGGCGCCTTTGGGTACTCCCAGGCTGGAAAAACTTACTGAAATCTGGGTAAACAGAAAGGGAAATGAGAGCAAAAGTAACAGCTGGATTAGTTGGCTACTGGAGTGCTGCAGGCGAGCTGGTGAGCGGCACAGCTGTAGAATGGTTTTGGCTTGCTTCTTCCTGCTTTTTTTGCCTTTGTAGTTGCAGTTTATTTTTTTGCTAGTATTTTTAGCATTATTTCAGTTTGGTAGCATTTAACCTTGCTGCTATAATAACTGCTGGAGAAATTGTCATGAGGGAATTTATTCTGTCTTTGTGAATACGTTTGTACAGCATGAAATAAAGAAGGCCTGAGGCAAGCTATTGAACAACAAGGAAAAGACAAAATATTGACTCATCAATTCAGTAAGCATCATCTGCCTAGTATGCTGAACAAGGCAGGGGTCCTATAGTCCTATATGAAAAATCTCCCTTGATCATGTTGTTAAGGAATATCTCATAAGACAAAGAAACAGGAGGACTGGAGACAGCTGCATGGCCTATAATAAGCCTGATAATTTTTGAATACTTGTCTTCGCAGCATGTGAATATATAAAACTCATACATAATTCATATAGGTAGGCGAATGAACTGATACACCCAGACATATATTTCCAATTTGTGTAAATCAGTGGTAGTTTCATTCCTGGTGCTAGTGATTCCATTTATTCTCGGTTTGGTGATCATTGCTTTTATTTAGAGTAGCCCCTTCTGATGTCCTGCGTCACTTCAGAAGAGGAGGACATGAGCATCCAGCTTTATCTTCTCCAGGCAGCTCGCTCGGTCTCGTGCCTCGGTTGTTGTCAAGGAGACATATCTCTGGCATATATCTTCTCTGTGGTTTCTCTTCTTAGTATGCTTTTCCATTGCTATGGAGACTATCAGAAACTCATTTAGCAACTCCCAGTGCCCCACGAGGAATGCGTATTTCATAACTCACTGCTCAGAATGAGGAGTGCTGTTTAATTTTTGGCCTCTCACCTGCACTGTCCAGCCTGGCTACACCAGGGACTGTCTGTGCGGAGACTCTCTGAACTGACACAGCACAGCTCTAAGGGAAGGGCTATAAAAACGTGTCTTCGGTGGGGACAGTTTTGAAGCAGAGGCAAACCTTGCATGTGGGAAGTAGCCAAAGGCTTGCCCTAGCTACTTGGCATGACTCTCCAAGTCCAAAACCCTCTCATTCTCCAGGTCTTCAGCTTGTGTTCTGCTGAGTTCTCATGCCATTGCTATCTCCAGTAAACAGACCATTTCAGATCAAGGAGTAACTGTTTGCATGCTGTAGGTGAACTGTAGCTCTGGAGACCTTAAGGATTTCTTAATAATTTATTTTGAGGAACAGGAAAGACTATTAAGAGTCAAATCTCCAAATAGCAAGAGGGACTGAACTTGCTGGGATAAGAGCAGAAGAAGCTGACAGGGGTGAGGATCGGGGCAGAGGACACAGGTATGGTGGTCTTTCATGGACACTACATGAAGCAAAACAGATGAAACCAAGGGAAATACCTAACTATAAAGGTGCAAAAGAGAGGGAAACAGAACCGATCTGTTGGCCACCATTGCAGGGCAGGAGAGAGAGAACTGTGCAGCAGGGCTAGCGGCGTGGAGATACGCAGTGAGAGGGAGGATCTGCAGCTTGGTTTGACCAGTTCCCAAGACTGTCAGCGTCCTGACGCTGCAGGTGAAGGCTGCATCCCCCTCAGAGCAGTACCTGAATTTGTGTCAGCCAAGCAGTGGCACGTTGACTCCCAGAGAGCGGTAGGGCCGTTGCGCTAGAAGAAGCAGCATCCCAGCAATAGAAGTGGCAACAGCAGGCTGGGGGAACCCGACCGTGTGCTGGCACTGTGCACTCAAACCACTTTGGCCAGTACAGAAGCGTAGGCTTTACTAAGAAAACCAAGATGTAAGAGAAGTTATGATTTGGGGTTTACAACAGCTGGTACACAGGAAAGCGGTCACCGCTGGGCTGAAGGGCCAGCAAGCAGTGGGTTTGAGCACACCAGAGTGTCTTCCTTCCGAGATAGGAGGGAGAATAATCCTTGCAACCCAGTCCAACAGGGACTCAGTACCATGGGAAGACTCCTTTCAAAGTGGATGCAAACGAGCAGGCAAAAACTAGAAATAAATAGGGCAGCCTATAAAATAATAAAGTTCCACATTCAAGGTGGGAATTATAGCCCCTCTCATGAGCTCTGCACTTCATGCTGAGATGGCAGCTGAGGCTGCAGTTCCCAGCTCCCTGCCCTATTTCCCCACTCCAGTGCACAGTCTGACATATTAGCATAATCCTCAATTCCAGCTTGCATTAATATGTCAGTCTATGCCCTGCAGTAACTCAGGAACAGAAATACTGTCATTCAGCTACTGGGGCTAGAAGGCCATAGGAGGGCTCTGAGATGGGGACAGTAACCCTAATGGGGTTAACCCTAATTTACCCTCCCTGGGTAAATCAGAGCACACCTGTACCCAGAAATCTGTAAGTAGCCAGATAGTCTCCAGATCACCACCTCAGTGCAACACAGAGCCATAAATATTCAGCAGGTACTACAAACAGCTGAATCCAGCTAAAAGAATCTAAATATATAAATAAAATTAAGGAATTAATCAATTCAGGCATTTTACAAAAATGTACATCAAATTTACATATTTTACTAAGGCACATGATTTGTAATGAAGTAGGGTTTGGGGAACTGAAAGGAATCACACATACTCTGCCACTTATGCAAATCATTCTATTCACTGATTTAAAAAATCAGTTAGTTATATATATGAAGCTGCTTCAAGATGCTGATGTGCATCTCCCTGATAAGTATTGGGCTGTGTTTATGTATGCTGGACTGTAGCTGGTTCAGCACAGTGCAGAGCTGTGCCGATGTAGGAAGTACACCCCGAAAACACCCTCAGTTTTAGGGAGACAGCACACTGCCGTCAACACACTTGCAGACAGTGGAGAATGAAAAGAGGAGGGAAATACATTAAAAATTGATTTCAGGATGTCTTAGAAGTGATGGGTTGCTTTGTAACTTGCTTCAGTGTCATTTTTGATCTTACGAAGTTCAAAATTTAAAGGATATATTTCATTCAAACTTAGATGTTCTTCTTTTCAACTTGGAATCCAGATTTAAAGGAAATCAGTCATGTTGATCCAGCCAGTGTCTATAGAAATGTCCTTGTATGTATTATATACCATACATGCGAATGCATTTCTGAGGGGTAACTACGCCCAAACAGCAATTACCTGTGCAGCTCTGGTTTGTACTGCTACATTTCTCAGTGTCACTTTTTGTCTCATCATGGGTTTTCGTCTCAGTGTTTAAATGCTTAGCTTGTTCTTTAGTCGTGTGTTGGTGAAAGCATACAGCCAGGATTTATGGATTTGTGAACACATCATTATGGGGTTGGTGGACTGGGTCTTCACTCTTGGAGCTGAATTCCATTTATCTGGAGAGTAGGTGTTTAACTAATGGGCACATCAGACACGGAGTAAATGCAGGGCAGCTTCTAGTGTCAGTGTTTTACAAAAACATCTGAATGAATGAACTGAGAGCGCAAAACTTCCTGTTTTTATATTCAGTGAACAGAAATAACAAGAAAAAGCACCATGATGAAGCACTATTGTTGTGCATTACTGATTATTTCAAGATGAACTTTATTTGTTCTGAATGATCGCCGTATCTGCAAGACTGAGGAACAACAAGTTCAAGGAACCGAGATAATTAAGTAATTAAAAACCATGGGCTGAAAACAATCTAATTAATATCTCAAAAAGAATTTAAAGGAACTTACATGAAAGACAACAATAACTTTGTCACTTATTGATTACTTTCTAGCTGAACGAAAGGCTGATCATGTTTGTTAAAAGGCCTTTGGGTTAAAGGGCTGTAATGCTGCTGTGTGCATTGGCTGCACGAGCTGTGGTCCAAGGAGGACGGCCGTGCTACAAGGAACCAGGCAAAAGCGTAGTGTAAACTATGGTCTAGAAAAACTACGAAAGAGAGAAAGAGACAGATGTGCTCTGTTTAAGGGCTCACTCCGCTTCAAATGATGAGGCTCCCACAGACTTCAGGCTCTTGGACTCTTCTCTAGCAGAATTATTAGACTTAGCATTATGTTGCGCTCCAAGATCCCACCTTAGATCAAGGTCTTGCTGTAAACATAAGGAAAGATGTAATTTCTGCCTAGAAAGCTTTGCAATATACAGAGTTTTATAGAATAACATGTTTTTTACAGGAGAAATCACAGGTACTGGGGCCTAAGAAGTATCAATTATGTGTAAATCACCAAAAAAAAAAAAAAGTTAAAAGAACATGTCAATACTGCATGATGAGATCTGCTGTCTTTCTTCTGTTTATTTCTGATTAAATCCTTTGAGTTTTCTCTGGAAACATGCAATAACTGAATTAAGAGAATTTTATGAAGGCTGCAAAAGCAAAACTTGCAAATTGGGAAAAAGTCAAAAGTCAGGTTGACTAGGAATAATGTATGCTTTTTATGCACAAGAGCTCATACTACTTTTTCATCCCGGCCTGGAGATGAGTCAAAGCCGCATATTGAAGGAAGCTGTGGTTTGTAAGGCTGTTGTTAGAGAGGCTGGAAATTGTAGTGATTTAGATAGGGCACTACAGGAAGATGATTTGGTGGTTACAATGCATGTATGTTATTTGGGAAATCAGATTCTCTTTTACATAATGCTAGCCAGCTCTCCCACACCAAGCTTTTCACAGGCTCAAATTAATACCAAGTCTTTGCACTGAATGTATCTGGCAGTAGAAGGCAATTTATTCTCATTTGATTCAGCTTGAATTGTGTCATTATTTAGACATGGGCACAGCCTTTCTCACAAAAATAACATGCAATAATAACTATGCAGATGAGATTTCAACCAAGTAGTGCCCGGGGCCTCAATTTCCCCCGTGGAGACTTTGAACCCTCCTGGGTTTGCTCTAGATAGTGCCAGGTGACGGTGGCCGCAGAGATGCCCGTCCTCTGCAGCGCCGAGCAGAAGAGCCACAGCTGAGCTGGAGCAGCGCAACTTCTGCTGCTGCTGACCCTGGGTTTACCCCAGCTTTATCCCCACAAGCGACGGAGTCCAACTCCATTTGTTTTCTGCTGGTGAGTGTTTTTCCACCCTGGAAGCATGTTATTATGCAAACATCTGGAGGCACGAAAGACTTTGTCTTTTTAGTTGGTTTCTTACGGAAGCAGAGGTTACGTGGTTCCCTGGCCAGCAGGTGGGCCGTGGGTCCTCTAGTGATAACTTTTGGTGCCATTGCCAGCTCTGTGGTCAAACACCTCAACTTGTGAGTTTCCACAAAAACACCTCTCAGATGGACTGTGAGAAAACCCAAGTGGGACTTGAATGTGCAGAACTGACAGATAATCTGATTGTACTTCACATATAAAATCAGCCCCATGGAAGACTCCCTGGGTCAGAGCAGTGAACTCTGGTGATAAGGAGCTGATGCTTAAATCTCTCTCTGAGACTGGCCCCATGGCTCCTCCCTTTCGTGTTCTGATAGTATGTTTTTTCTCATAAAGGCTGGTTATCGAGCTGTCACTTGAAGTATGTCCCAAGTGACATCTCTAGTGATATCATCAAAGTCTTTTCCAGAGGCTTCAAGGAAAGACAGAGAGATAAAAACTTGGTAATGTTGAGACCTGGAACACATTAAAAACCAGGTAGGACAATAAGCCTAGAAAAAGCAGTCAAAATTAGAGAAGATTAAAGGATAAATACCTTGGGGGAGTTGACTGTATTTTTCACTTCTAATTGTACTGCACATCTTAGACCAATTTTTCTTTTAATTTTCATAGCACTCCACCATCAGCAATAAGCACCAAAGTGAGCTAAATTAACAAGTTGGATTCATTACACCATCCAAACAAATCTCCCTGCGCTTATTATGCCTTAAGGGCTTGATACTTTCCTGGCAGCCTCTTTCAAATTACCCCTTCAACAAACGTGACATAAACTTGGGTCTGTACAGCATGAAAATTTATGTGAGAGAGCAGTTATTTTAACAGATGGAAATTCTCAGATTCACCAGAAAGGTGAAGCATCAAGGACACTGCCAATTTTTCAAAAGGACTTCACGGTATAATAGTGTTGTAATATCGGCATCCACGGTAAAAGATAACTGCTTCTTGCTCCAACTTTGTCTTTTTCTGCAGTGCAGTACAGTGAACGCCAGCTCCATTCCAGCATTGTGCAGCATTTCATAATATGCAATTGCTTGTAAGTCCTGATTCAGCTTTTCACTCTTGCAGGATGCAGTGTGTCTCATTAAGCTTCTGCTCAGGCTCTCCAGAAATAATGCAAGCAGCACAAATCTCCCACCAGCTGCCAGTCAAAACAGCCAACTCTTGCAGCAACGTGAACTAATCTGCAGCCACGCTGTTTGGCTTGCAGATAACAGAACATCCTGGGCAGGACCTTGGGTACGGCACTGTCTCATTGAACAGAAGAGAGGGAACTGCTGCTCGTGGCACACATTTTATTCGGTATGAGTAAAAGCATACTTGATTCTTGGCTGGTGCTGTCTATCAATCAGACGTGCAACTGTTCCGCAAAGAGTTTGATTTTCAGAGATGTTGAGAAGTTTTTTTAACTGAGTTGCTATGATGCTGTCAATTTAACTACATAACACACTGCATGCAGACTGTGACTTTCCTCTAAGGCATTCCGTGTGGCTTCCAAAACTCGTAAAGGGATTGCTGCAGCTTCTGCTCTCCTGAAGACCAGCATGGAGACTACTGCTTTGGGCTATCTCACCGTTTTTACCCTGGCTGAAATTTAACAGCTCTAGTGTGGCTGATTGTATTGACAAAAAATTTACTTTTCTACCATATTTC
The DNA here is from genome assembly GCA_035590195.1 of Aviceda cuculoides. Lineage (NCBI taxonomy): Eukaryota > Metazoa > Chordata > Aves > Accipitriformes > Accipitridae > Aviceda > Aviceda cuculoides. The sequence continues at coordinate 10,507,098 of JAVJGG010000061.1, read as the reverse complement.
CTTGGACATTTCAAGACCTAAATATTCAAAGACCTGCAACTGTTTTAGGCTATGTATTTGTCAGGTCAAAGTAACTCCAAGGACTACTCGTTTAAGAACCAGTCGCTTAAACGGAAGTGCTCAGTTTATATAATATATATGACTGTTGCTGGTAATATGTAAATGATGTCTAGGACATTTAAGGAAGCATATAGTTAATAAACAGAAATGCACACTGTCAATAAACAAAAAATGAAGAAACACCTTACGCACACAACCAAGGACTTCTGTAGTCCATGATGTAATAAATCTATAATGAGTGCCTGTGACAGGAACTCAAATATTTACTCATATACTGTATGTAATGCTACCTTACCTAAGAGATGTAAAATACCTTAAAGATGTAATAGCCTTAAAGAAATTCAGTAGCGCAAAATGCAAGTTCTAAGAAAGTTAACGTATTGTATTTGTTGCACTGATGTAGAGGAATACTGTTCAGTAGAAGTTATCCTCTAAAAGACCTTGAGGAAATGGAGCAGATGGTTCCATGTGCTATCCCACTTAAATTCAAAGTGGTTTTATAAATACTCAGAAAAAGTAAAATAATATATTCCTTAGGCTTTTATGTAATGAGAAGAAGGTAAAAATTATTTTTGTTAGTATTCAAACAACAGTGCATTTATTATGGAATTCTAAAATATGAGATTGACTTTTTTTGCCTTAGAAAGATTTTCAACACAAAACTCTAGAATGGTTCGGTATGCCTTGCTATTAGGACTATTTGTAAGTTGGATTTCTGTATTAATACACCCCATAGGATAAGGAAAAATTCCAGTTTGGGATGAAACAAGGTAGGCCCCAATATAGACTGCACCATTTGTTCATGATAGACAGCATCTTTGCTCGGCAGTACAATCTCCATGGATCATTGTACCTGCCGACATTTTTAATGAAGAAAACAGTAGGAGTCCTGCGGGACCTACTGTGCATGCGCTGCTGGGCTGTGCCTGCACCACAGGTACAATATGTTCTGGACACTCTGGGCTCTCTATGCCTGCACAGATTGGCCATACGTCAAGATGTGCTTTGCGTGTGCTATGCCCAGAAAATAGTGTATGGGGCCATTCAACTGAAAATCTGCTAAGCTACTAATAAAAACAGAATTCTGCCATCAAAGCAGTAGAATTGGCAGGTATAAGGAATAACTATTCTAGGAATCCTTTATCATTTTTAAGAGGCATCCATCTGCAATATACAGGCTAGAGGATCTTGGCGTCTGGTACGTCTCCGCTCTAGTTAAATACTGTTTTGCTCCTTGGCTTCTGTCCTATTTCCAGAAGAGGAAATAGCATCTCTTTCCCTCTCGTGGTTGGTGATTGTTTTTCTCTCAATCTGTAGCTTTGTTATGGATCAGAGGGAGCCAAGGGCCAAAAGTGACTTGTAATCCTCAGCACATGCTGGTTTTTCTCGACATACTGCTTAGTAAGGAAATAAACTAGTAAGGAGTAAAAGATGCAATATGGTGCTTACTACCCTATTTCAGCACATTAAATATATACAATCTGCATTTTATTCCAACTAAAAATAACACTCAGATCAATACAGCTTTCTTTTATATATTAAACACAGAAATCATTACCATGAATTATAAAGCAGGAAAAGTGTGGTTCACAGTGTCTGTTACTCCAGAGTTCTGCACTAGGATGGATGCGGACAGTTTGATGGAGTGGATTGAGCATACGCCCAGGAGTGAGACCGGAGGAGACGTATCTCTGCGAGTGTCATCGACTCATTCCGAGACTTATGACAGTTCTTCTAAGTCCATGTATTTCTATTTTGAGAGGGTCCAGATTTAGATACCTTATTTATTTATTTTTTAACAAGACTCAAGAATCCATAGCTCCAACTGATGTCGGTGCTGGCCACTAAGTATCCAAAACTGAAGTCCCAAACTTGAGGACAGAAAATTAGAAAGCAGTTTTGAAAATCCTGGCCTCAGCTTCCCTGGGCTCCTTCATTCATACAGTGGTGTCTGAATGACCGTATCCATCTTTGCAAAGGGGCTGACTGAAATCTGCAACTGAGAAAGTGTTATACAAATGATTACTGCGCTATCTCACAAATCTTGATATGCATGTTAACTATTATCTGTAATACCATTCAAATTTCACAATATAATCATCCTTGTAGAAACGGATCCAGTATGTGTTTTCATTTGGCAACTATATAACATTTTACAGTTTTAAGGCTGTGCACAACAGCAGTTTAGAAAGCTGAACATCACCGATCCATTTTACAAATGGAGACAACTGCACTCAGAAGAGAGATCTGCATTAGACCACACAGACTGCAGCAAATACACCACTAGAATACAGGATTTCTGTTATAAAATTTACTGTACCAAACACTAAATGAGTAGTTCTTAAACTCTTGCTATATGCAAGCAGTTGTTGGCCATAGTATGTCAGCTTTCTTTCTTTCTTCCCTTTGCTAAATTAATTTGAAAGGTAGTTAAAAACATATTCCTAGTGTTACCTTACCCCTCAAGTTATTCATGGTGTTACCATTGGGATACTAGTCAGTCATGAAATAAAAAGAAAAATCATCACCTGCTGCATCACCAGGGGCAGAGGTTCTCCTAGACTTTGTCAGAAAGGGTGAGCAAATTTGCAGTAGGTATTGTTGCTATACTTACAAAAACCTATTTTTGCCACATATTGTGTAATCCTGGATGTCCATCTCAATTATAAAGAAGGGAAAAAAAGATCTATCATGGCTCATGGAATTGATTGTTGTTGAAAAACCAATTCACTTAAGATACACAAATGTATGTCAGCTGAAACACAGGCTGATGGACACTGGGCAATATCACATCACAATGGCATTATGTTGCAATGAAGCCTTGTGATAATAATTTTTTTTTTTTTCCCTGAAACTGATTTTGAAATCTGTACATGTCTTGCATGCGTTCCTTATGGACTGTAAGCCAACAAGACCGTATCAGCGGGATGATGGCTGCCCAGCAGAATCCAAGGGAGGCGGCAGTATGCCATCTGTCTTAGATAAGTCACCAACAGAACCATGGCATATTAGTCACAGGGGAATTTTAAAAGTCTCCTCAGGTCTTTCGGTGGTCTCAAATTTAGGATGCTGTAATTAAAAAGGAGTTTGATCTACCCAGATCTCTTTGCTGAGTAGCTGACTAAACTATTGTAATTTTTCATAACTAAGTAAATATTCTGCAGTCAGGAATTGGGTTTATCAAATCAGCCAATATAACTTTACAGGTCTTGCAGGAGAAATAAAAATATGCCTGAGACAGTCTTCACATATTTTTTGGGAAATGTACTCAGCTTATCTACCTAATTGAGGAGACTTTTTTAATCCCCTCAGATTTGCCTGCCTTCTTTTTACAGGTAGTCTTTCCCCACAATGGACATAAACGTGGCGACTGCTTTACATAGAAAAGTCATCTGCACTTAGAGAGACACTACTTTGCTAGTCTGCTTTTGAAATGCATTTTAGCAGCTGGGAGGAAGAAGGAGAAACATTAAGGGTTTCCTTAGTGTTTAGTGTGGGATTAGTCAACTTTTCGCTGACCGCTGCCTAGCATCAGACTTCCCCCGGCAGTCATATATGGGTGACATGTCCTAACGGGGAGAAACGTGGGGATGCGGATCCGATCAGAGGGATGCAGCTCCCTGCAGACTTCCAGCAAGGCTCGGGGCAGCACAGACCCCCGCAGAGGGAAGCGGGGAGCAGGGCAGGGGTCCTCCACCTCTGCTCAGGGCCCGGAATCCGCGGCTCCTCTCGGGACTCAAGGGCCCCAGGCTCACACGCTGGGGACCTTGGTCCCCGCAGCCCCCAGGCTCCCCTCAGGACCCAGGCTCTGGGATCCTCTGGCTTCCCGGACGGCTGGGGGACTGGCAGCCCCCGCCTCCCCTCACGATCCGGGGACCCTGGTCCCCTCAGGGTGCTGGGGTGCCAGGATCCCCTCAGGACCCGGGATACCCCGGATCCCTTCACGCCGGTCTGGCTGGGATCCCCGGCTGCCCTCGTACCCGGGGGCCCCAGGCTGCCCTCACGTCTGGGAGCCTGCCGGCCGCCACCCACCCTGACAGCCCAGGGGTCAGTCTCCCCTCAGGACGCGGGGGGCTGGGACCCCCCGCTCCTCTCACGCCCCGGGGCGGGGAACCCACGATGGCCGCCCGCTCCCCCCCGCCCAGGGGAGACCGCCGCCCGAGGCCC
>JAVJGG010000061.1:10480259-10495948 GCA_035590195.1 Aviceda cuculoides | reverse complement strand
CCCAACTTCTTGTGCCCCTCCAGCCTTCTCACTGGCTGGGCATGAGAAGCTGAAAAATCCTTGACTTAGTCTAAACACTACTTAGCAACAGCTGAAAACATCAGTGCCTTATCAACATTCTTCTCATACTAAATCTAAAATATAACACTATACCAGCTACTAGAAAGAAAATTAACTCTATCCCAGCCGAAACCAGGACAGTGGTAAGCAGGCAGTCTTCCATCCAGAACCAGCACAATGACAGCTGTCATTGGAGCTCTTGAAGTACTTTGCTTAGTCTCCAGCAGTGAGCTTTTCAGGTGGAAATAAAACAGAGTAGTGTCTCATAAAGTGGCAAATATGTTTGAAGCTACATTGTAAGGTAATCAGATTCCAACTTTGTCTAATATCACATTTGTATTTGTACTTCTGCTTATCTGTTGCTAACATTGTACATTGTGATTTTATTAGTATAGAGTGTTTGTTAAGGTCTGGCAATGTCAGTGTATGTAGCTGATAAATCTGTTGTTGCATAAACTTCTTTGGAAAGATGATGCTAAGCATTATGTCTGTCATGTAACCTACACCTGTTCGGCACAATGTAATTAAAGTGGAAATGCTGCCATGTGAACAGGGAAAGTGCCCTCCTGATATGCGGGCATGAGTCAAGGTAGCCCGGAGTACAGTTCTTGCCATTGCCTGGTGGAATGGCTGCAGCGTACCTTAAAGGGCTGGAGGGAGGTGCAAAAAGTAATTATTTGTAAGACTTTGGCAAGTACCTGTCCATAGAGTGCCTGCGTTTTGAGTTCTAAGTGGTTGTCTTTCAAAGTCATGAATACATTACTGACAGGAAAACCGGTATTTTTCAGAAACCGATTTGAAAATTAAATCTCTCTTCCTGCGCGTGCAGACCGTGCTTCGCTGTGAGTTTGCACAGCAGTGTCCTATGTCACCCAGGCATCCGGGTTCCTCGGTAAGCGAGCGGAGGTGCGGGTGACAGTATTGGGGTTGCGTCCCCAGGTCTTCATGAGCCCATGCTACAGACTGCTAGAGTGCTGATGCAGGAGCCTACAGTACAATTCTTAAATTCGCTTCCCGCGTGGGAAATGGTGTGCATCACAGAACAGCTAGAAATGCACAGGCACATGAGATGGTGGGCTCTGCTTCTGGTGTGAATCTTACTGCAAGCGTCTTTTGGTTCAAAATCCTCCTTCAAAGCAATATGGACCATAGCAGCCAGTTGGGTCACAGAACCTAGTTCTCTGGAAACAGTATCTTTCTATGATGTATTTTTTTTCTCTGCCTCATGAAGAATGGGTAGAAGCTGCTGGGTATCTAAGCTACACATTTATTGTAGTGGGAACAATGTTTTCAGTGGGAACTATTGTTTCTTAAATAGATACATACGAGAACAATTACATATTTAATAAAACTGTGCTCACCTTTTAGTTAGGTGATAAAGTGTGAACAAGTTAGCTTGCAGAAAGCTGTTCCCAAAGACAGAACAAAGTGAGTGTGTGGTTTTTCCCAGGGAAACAATAGGCTTATGTATTTCACCACAATGGAAAATTTTGCAAAACATTCAAAGGCTGTGGTGCGGGAAGTGAGGTTACCTGAGAACACGTGTAGTCCTTCAGTTGATTGGGATACGCAGAACAGTCTTAAAAATTGTACATTTTATCAGCTTGCTTTCAGACTTAAGAATTTCAGACTTCATGCTTGACAATTGGAGATGATACAGTCTACAGCATATCGCCTTAAAAAAAGCAATGCTCTTTGGGGCGGTACACTGTTAAGAACCCAACAGTACTTAAATTTACCAATTGAAAATTTGTCAGTCTGTTTCATTGAAAGGCTAAAATAATTTGAATCCTCTGTAATAAACCGCTGTTCCTCAAAGTCAGATGGAAGTCTCCTGAGATTTTAGGGCAGGGAGAAAATCTGGGGGCTTTGTAGCTGACTGGAAAATTTGCACATGGTGTAGGCACATTCAAAGTTCATACCATTTGAAGGTACAGTGCAGAACTTGTTCAACATAACTTAGATCAATGATGAAGGTCCAACTGTGTAAGTATTTCTACAATCCTAGTTGCCTGTCATGAGCAAAAACTTTTACTAAAGCTTTGCCTCTTGAGTAGCATAGACTATTTTATAGGAGTAGGCATCGCAGTAGATGTGATGCCACAGTGAATGATGAATGACGAAAAGAATCTTATTGTGTATATCTAAAGGCGAATTTGCTTAGAGAGCAATAATACCTGCCTAGCCAACCTAGTGTCAACCTTTCACTGTGAGAATAGGGCAAACGCACAATTTTCTGCTTTCAAACCCTGTTCCAAATCGATAGTACATTGTGTCTTAACATCTTCAAGAGAATAAATCATGGGGGGTGTGGGGTGGGTGGGGGTGTGTGTGTCTTTAATTGCAGTTGTTTTTGCAAATATCAGCTCTCATGGTATTACTCTTCCAGAGGATCAGTTATATTTGAAAATAGCAAGCCTTCAGGACAGCTTGAGTAACAGCTGCTTTTCAAAAATTTTAGCTGTGTTTTTCTGTTTTGGCCTTGAGATGTATATAACTCCTTTTCCCTGAATTCGTCTTCTGGTTCTAATCGCAGTCTTCTCTTGAAAAGTAAAAATTAAAGACTTTTTCCCAAGAACATGTGGTGTTTATCCTTATGCAAATTGTAGCTAATTTACAGGAATGAAAAGGAATGAAAAGGAATGATCTGTCCTTCTTTTTGTTAAATAATCAAATGAACTATCCAAACCTTAAAATAGTAGATCTTTAGAGTTTGCTTAGGAAAAGCCCTCTGTAAATAATTTGAATAGTGTGATTCCAAATATACTTGAGCTGAACAAAATTCTGCTGATTTTTGTTTTGGATGTTTATTGTTTTACTGGTTGTAATGTAAAGCTTCCAGGATTGCTTGTAAGAATGCATTTAAAGCGATTGGTTGAATTTAGGTGCTAAAGTCTCGTGTGCACAAGTTCAGTATGTTAAAGTTACTGTATTCTTAAAAATGAAATCACTTAGTATGTCCAGTGAGAAGAGTTGATTTTGTAATTTTCACTTTTTTCCTTAAAAGTTTATTCTGGGCTGTAAATCACTTTTCTGATATGAGTGTGGCTTAAACTTAATGGAGATTTTTTAACTCACTTTTTATCTGTAAACATTTATTCTAAACGATAACAGCTCTTAACTTACATTCCGGGTTTTTCCACAGTAAAGCCTGTTTTCTTGTTTTGCAATTTTTGTTTTGCAAAAACTTCATATGTGATTCCTCTGTTGAGTATCAGTTACATGCTAGTAACACCTCCATCTAATAAGTGGGTTTACATTGCTCAGTAAGGCCCATAGCATATTACATAAATGTTCATATGTGGATTAGTAATGACTTTCACAAATGGTAGACACTGTATTGCCTAGCTGTGGTATATACCTAGTTGTATTTTATTTTCACTTCTGGGAAGTAATTTTTCCTTATATAGGCATCCAACTGAAAAGAGACTTGAGAACATCCTGAGAAGAGGCACTGGCACACTAGAATGCATTTGCTTTGCATGTTTCTAATCCCAACGTGAATTTAAGGTCACTTTCTAAGAAGCAGGTTAGACGCACAACTTTTTTGACACAGGCAAATACATTTGGGATTGTCATTTAAATATGTTGCGTTTATAAGTGAATGTGAATCCCACTCCTGTTATACCCCTACATAAAAAAAATATTTTTCTCTTTGTAGAACTGACAGTGCATCAGCTGACCAGGACAATTTAAAATACTCTTCATCCAGAGATCGGGGCAGTTCTGCCTCCTATGGATTACAACCCTCAAATTCAGCTGTGGTGTCTCGACAAAGACACGATGATATCAGAGTCCACACTGACATACAGAATGAAGAAAAAGGTATACAGATTCCTGTTTCATGTGTAAAATTGTGAGGGGACATTCAGAGAAAGGCAGTAAACTTGAAATGGTGGAGAATTTTTTTTTCCTTATCCAAAAAAAGGCAGTGAACTGATACAACTCATTGCCACAGTATCACTGTGTCGAGAGATTTATCAGGGATCAGAGAAATGTTGTGGTTGATATGAATAGTGATAAAAATATGCAGTTGCATTAGGAGAAGAATGTAAGAGAAGATTTAATGCATTAACAGAATAAGCATGTTTTTCTAAAGAATAGTATTCTGGATGTCTTTGGTCTGCAAGTTGTAATTTCTTCTTGAATACTGTCTGGTGCTTCTGGTATTGAAAATGGACTGCCTGATTAAATGGGCTACTAATCTGATATATTACCTATTGCAGCTTTACTGCAGCTAACTGAAATCTTTGGGAATCAAATCTATATTTTGTCATTAATGGGGATTTTTACTTTTATGTGTCTCAGTCTGACTTCATTTAAATCGCGTGATGTATGGTTCATACAATTTTTTTTTTGAGAATTTTCTACTTTCTGTAGAAGATAGCTAAAAATTCAGAATTGTATCTTTTTCATCTTTATGGAAAAGAAATCTGTATTCTGATTTTTTTTTTTTTTTTTAATTGCCAAATACAGGTATCACATAGGAGGATTTTTACTTGCAGAGTCACTTTTTAGACTATGTAAATTTTCTTTAGGCAGGCCAGACTTAGAAAAATCTCACAGGAATATTAGTGTGGGAGTTTTTGTTCAGGAACCTAAAAAGCATTCACACCCCCCCTACTTCCCTGCCCTGTAACTCTCTGTAAAGACTTGCTACATCTTAGGGGAAGTTACAGCTGGGTGTACTGATGCAAATTTATTTTTTTTATAAGTAGTAGCTACTGTTACTAGGAGGCAGGAGTATGAAACAGGTATATGTTTATCTGCATACCTTGAGAACTTTAAGATTGGTTAACTTTAACAGCGAAACTGCTTAGAAAGTGAGTATATTTGTCAGTGTGTCTGCTAACATGGAGAGTTTTATTGTGTTTCACAGAGACTGGCATGATAGGTTATTCTTATACTTTGAAGTGTGCTAGTATTTAACGAATGTGCTGACAGCATAGTGAAATAGTAAATTTTACACAAATTCAGTAAGGTAGTTTGTGAAGTTGCTGGGAAAGTGCCATTTGAAAAGAAAAATGCAACTCTCCCTCAAGTACTTCATCTTACAGGGCATGTCTCTGCTAGCTCAGCACTTTAACCATGCTATTTTGTTCAGGTGTGACTTGAAAAGAGATGATTAGGGTATTCTGTACTATAAAACCAAATCCCAAGTATCTCTAGTTAATTTTTATTTTTGAAGACATTTGCAAGCTTACGGGTACAGAATAGTTTCTTTATTTAATAATTAATTTGTTTTCAATTAATCTGTTGGAGTCTGCCAGCATGGAATTTCCATTTTAAGAATTTCTAGCTTTTCTATCCTGGATAACCATATGTCATAAGTACCTAGAATCCTTGAGAAAATATTCTACATGCTTCCTCCCCCAGTTTCTGGTGTTGATAATAAAAATGACTTCCAACTTGATAATTTCTGGAAGTTGTTCAGGTTGAAAACCTCCAAGGATGGGAGGTTCTGTAGCCTCCCTTAGCAGCCTGTTTAGTGCTTTACCACTCTCCTAGTAATAATTGTTTTCTCGTTTCGAGTTTGAATTTCCCTTGCTGCAAATTATGAATGATGACTCCTGTCCTTTTGCTCTGCATCTGTAAGACTAGTCTGTCTTTTTTTTTTTTTTTAAATTTTTTTTTTTAAATAACCTTTCACGTTAACTGGTGTAAGACTGCAATTAATGTGTCCCCTTTTGTTTTCTCTCCTTTACTTTATAAAACAAGACAGGGGAGTTGGAAGATTAAGTTTTTAAAATTAAATAGAAGACTCTTGGGGTTTTACTTATAGATGAGATGTTCTCCCTTACTGCAACACTTTCTTCTCTTTGGTTTATAACTAGGATGCGCTCAGGGTTCTTACTGCTAAAAAGATACTGCACTAGTATTCATATGTCACGGTATCTGCAAATTTATGCTAAAATTAATAACAGTGACATAGCTGATCATATTCTTACTTGGTCTGAGATTTAACACTTAAGGAGAAATGAATAGAATTTGTATGTATTAGGATTTTCTAAAACTTTTCAGAACAGGAGATAACTGAAGATAGTTATAATGTAGTATTTACAGCCTTATTGCAAAAAAACCCTGATTGCCCTGCTGTTTTTTAATTACTCTAAATGGCAATTTGTTTCATGTTGTTACCAAAGATGTACTGTCTATATGTCAAGGGGGAGAATACAGGTTTGTGTTTATTCATTTAAAATAATGTCAAATATGCTGTAGCAAATACTACATGCCTTTGCAGACATTCAAAAAAGCTGGGATATTTTGTGTGCTAAGAGGAAAGTATGAAATAACGTCCAAGAACTCCAACAGTATATGGTAGTATGTCTGGTTTTGATAGCCAGTGTTTGTGGTTGGAGTACATGATTATCTGATATCTTCAGTTAAACTAATTTCTTTGTTGCTTTGAATTTTAGTGATATACTTCTGTTTAGTCATAAATACGATTATTGCTGTTAGAAGTAAATTCTTTCATAGGACAGTGTTTGTTATGGGAAGATAACATTAAGGTGGCATATATGCTAGTTTGTGTTTGAAAATTGCATTTAATGTTGTAAATCCAAATATACACAAATTATCTTTACTGTAATTGTAATTAACTAATTACAACTGAGACTTTGCACAGGATTTTCTGTAATGGTTCGGTAGTCCCATGTGTATTGAAATACACAAACTTCTACCAGTAGTTCACAGCTTCTTTTGATCAAAAGCTTTGCCTTCAAGATGACATTTACATCTAGTAAGGTCCAGATTCACCTGATATTTGAACTTAACTTTTTATCATCCTTTAGTCTCGGTAAGCTGCCTCTTTTTATGGAGAGCCACCTCTCCTTCTCCCCAGGCTTTCTTTTATACACTAATGCAGGTAGAATTGTGGAAATACCTTTTCTGAAAGACATCTTGCATATCTTTCGTTGTTCTGGGTTTAATTTTATTAGTTGATTCTTCCCTGTCTCAGGCAGGGAAGGCACTTTAGAAAGCTGCCTGCACAGCTGCCTCGAAAGTGAGCTCTGATACACCGAGTGAAGTGTTGGGCAGGCTCAGGAGACAGTTTCGCTTCTCCACACCACTGCAGATGAAGAACCTGCCCCTCAAAGCAGTGTTGCAAACTGGAAAAATCTTTGGTTTCAACATTTGAGTATGTAAATTCTTGTGGATCTAGGAGTAAAAATAATTGAATTACTCAAAATGACACTTTTATTTCCATTTCATATTGTTAACAAAGAGATACTGTGTGTAGCTCAAGTGGGAGAATGTAGGGTTGAGTTTAATTTAAGATAATGTCAGTATTAGTGTGTAAAAATACTGACTGTTGTATGTTTAGGGAGAGCTGTTTAATCTGTACATATAAATAATCTGTGGCTTTTAAAAATCTTTCTCTTTTTTTTTTTTTTCTTTCCATTTTACTGAGCCTGTACATTGGATTCATAACAAAAACAGTGGAAACTTGATGAGCGTAATCAAGGAGCAAGTGAATGTATCTGCCATGTGTACTAGCAGTTTGACATGAAGGGCCTTGTAAAATACAGGGTCAAAAGTAACAAGAAAACCCCAAATGCAACAAAATCGATGTTAAACTTCACCGTAATAGAGATTTTTTTCATGTGCTTCAAAAGAAGACCAATGAGATTCTGAATATGTGACCTGGAAACTTACAGGGCATAGCAAAACACTTTTGCATGTGAAAGTGAAAAAGGAAGGTAGAGAAGGTGGTAGAGGATAGGGCTGCTACCTTGCATATGAATTGAATAACTCATAACATACTACGTTACTAAATACGTGGTCTGATAGCCTGTTTTAATCTCATATTATTTTTTCCACAGGTGGCTACAGTGTCAATGGAGGATCTGGGGAAAATACTTATGGTCGGAAGTCGTTGGGGCAAGAGCTGAGAGTTAACAATGTGACCAATCCTGATTTTACCAGTGTTCCGCATGGGAATCGTGCTTTAGCCACAAAAGACATGAGGAAATCACAGGGTAAGGATACCACACGTTTTCAGGAAAAGAGGATCTCGTTTGGCAGCCTCTCTTGTGTTCAGAATATGAAAAGTTTGGTATGGTTAGGTAATCTATATAGATTTTATTTTTTGAGATACATGATTAGATGATGTTGATGGAAACGGTCATCTTGTGTTTATACCGTTCCCCGCACTGAGACTTCCTCCACAGGTTAGGCAGATCTCTTGACTATATGGCTTATGCTATCAATCTTTCAATTTCCTTTAATAGCTTTTGAACCCTTAGTCAGGTTAGCCAAATTTGGCAAAGAGATCAAGGGCTCCAAGAAGGAGAATTTGCTCTTAGATTTGTTGAAAATCGATGCCTGAGTAAAAGGTTGTTAATTAACGAGTCCCTAGTGAGGGAAAACCTGCAACAGTGAGCTCAACCGTTATCTGTTCTCACTGGCCTACAGGTCAGCTAGTCATCACATAATACCAGCTGATTAGTCAGTAGATGTGAACTCCTGAATCAGCCACAATTCATGCTCCCTCTTGCTCAGCTGAGGATTAGAGGCCAGGGAGGAGCTGGTGGCATCATGAGAATATGGGCAAGGTCTTGGGAGTTGCAGCGAGAGGAAAGCTGGAGTTGCAAGAGGGTGCGAGAATGCTAGGCACATGTTTTTGAGAAAGAAGTCTTCACTTTTCCCACTACCTGGGTTTAAATCATAGTTTTTTTAAAAAAGAATATTATTCCAAGGACTTCTGAATGAAAATGGAAACTTTGTTATGACTAAGTGCTGTCATTTGTTGCATCATTTAGTACAAGTAGTAGTTGAGCCAGTGTCAAAAACTGTGGCTGCTTTATGTCAGGCACATTATAAACATACGAGGACACGGTGTTTCTCCTCAGGGATTTATATTTCAAAGGTGACAAAAGGTGAAAGAAGGGAATTCAGTGTGCTTTGTGGGTGGAAGAACTGAGGTGCAGGTGGTGACGTGACTGTTGCAAAAGCCTGATCTTTGGAATGGGTTAAACTCAAACTTTATAATCCCGTTCTGGTGTCTTGATATAAAAATTATTCAGTCCTTTTAGTGTTTTAAATTATGTCTGTGTAGAGGAAATAGAGAATCGCCTGACAGAACTCCGTAAATAATCCTGGTAGTGGGCTTGTGTGTGAATTTACTATTAGTACTGGCAGAAAATTCAGACTGTTCTCCTAGGTATGTGAGCACCTCTTTAATCCTTAAAATGTTAGGGACTAATTTCAGATGACTGAAGTTGCTGCCTATGACTTGTATGCTTCTGTATGTATTCTGTTCTCTAGATGTCAGATTTCGAGAGTTTCTCCTTTTTAACTGGGCTGTCTTTGTGATTGTAGGTTTCAGCAAGTCATTTTGATTTTTCATATCTTCTTCGAAATACAGTGGGATTGTGTTGCAACAGGATCTTATTTTTTAAATTCTTATATATTTTCTTGTCTATTAGTGTATGGATTAAGCAATTTTTAAACCCGTTGTGTTCTGTGAGTGAGTTAGCATGTGGCTGAGACCTTGCCGATTTTTCACAGAGTGAAAGCCATACAGGTGTTCATTAACTAGTGCTTTGATTAGTATAGTTTCAATACTCTTGATTAGTTTATTCTTTTTTAAAATTATTTTTACATTATGATTATAGCTCAACAGACAGCTAACACTTACTCTCTCAGGGAGTAATGCCAATGTTTATCTGATATTAACTGAATAAAACCAAAGCTGCTTTTAGTATGGAGTTTTGAACAGTATGTCTTGTTCTAGCAGCAGTTAAGTGTGTGTCTCATACCAGTAACCTTGGTGGTGGTATTTTTATTTATACAGTTCTGGTTTTAGGATTTTTTTTGTATGTAGAACAGCACAACCATATTTCAAAATAAACTGCAGTTTTCCATGAAGAGATTACAAGCAAAAAAGATAGACACAGAGAAGACAACACTAAAAAGTTGCAAGTTGTGAATTTGAGTAATTCAAGGCTTATACTTACTGTTGACTTTTCATCTAACACTGAAGAGTCAACCAACATTTTTTGGAAAAGGAGGGGGGACTTTTTTAGGGACCTTGCAAAGATCTAGAATACCTTTATAAAAAGTTATTTAGTAAAAATGATTTTCAGTGTTTTCCAAACCACTGCATCCTGGTTGGCGCTTCAAGAGCAGTATCTAGTGACCCAACCTAGCTGTGCTGGTGTAGCTTCCTGTGTGCTTGCTGAGTGGCAGAGATCAGTGCAAATTGGGAGCAAATTGGGACAGACAAAGTCCCGCTTCAAAGATGATCTGCGTCACGGAGCCTGAAGTCAGTCAGGTGTCCCCAGTGAGGGTCCGATCTGTCCAGGAGGTCTCGTGTAGCCAAGTCTCTTTGCAGGGGGAGCTGTTGTAGAGAAGCTCCATTTTGGGTAGAAAGCAAGTTATTTTTATATTGTTAGAGATGTAAGGGAGCGTAGGATGCAACCACCTGGAGCCACCAGTAGCTTTTACTAACTACTGTTTTTCATCTGGAACAGCCAATAGATGATGCTGTCTTCTATCTTCTGACCAATGTTTGCTTTCCCAGCCAGTTTTTCCTGCTGGAGCAGCCAATAGCTTTCCCAGGATGTTTTCCACCATTACAGTCTATTTTTCACCTTTCCACACAATAAGTTTGTTGTTGCAGTTTCTTGATTTTGTGCTTATCAAGGGTATCTGGGGATGTCTCAGGTTCTTAGGTACCCAGCTGCCCTTCAGGAACGCTCCAGGTTCCCAGGTTGGGTTCTCAGGCTAGCAGTTCATAGGCTGGTACACATCTTCAGTCAGTATTTTTCCATTACAACCTTCCCATTATAACCAGGTTGCCTTTATGGCTGCTCCCATCAGATGACTGATATGTAACATACCAGAGAAAAAAACTGTCTGTAGTTGTCTTGGGAGTGCTTATAAGAGTCATGGTGACTAAGAAAACCTCATCATTCCACGAGGATTCCACAAATCCTCTAATTTTCATCACCATGAGACATCTAATGTTAAACTTTTCAAAAGAAACTTTGTTTATTTTTTGCAAGTGAGGGAAGTGAATTCTTCATATGAATTCATTGTAATTTGTACCTAAATCAGGTAAACTGAGTTGTGACCTTTACTGGTATCAATAGTGCTATTGGTCAACTTAAATGAAATGTTTTCTTGGGAAGATGCTAATTCTCCTGTATTATGATCCACTTTAATCAATAGCCACTGTACCTCTGCATGGTGTATACTTTTGTTCCTCAATAGAGGAAAAGTGTATCTATTTTCCTTTTCAAAGCAGAACCCTGCTAGCTATCAGAGGACTACTCATAATCTTTCTTCTTGTGCCAAAATGGTAGAGAAGATCTTGTTTCTTGGTAGTTGCTTGAGCTTAAATCTGGTTCTTTGCTACAGGAAGCAGCTTTCTTTTTTTTTCCCCACAAGGTTTTCTTGAAATATTTGTTGAATTATTTTTGTTTATATATTCAGTCAGCAGTCTGATTTAACCTTACCACACCCCTTTTTTTTGGTTCAATTTCTGTAGAAGGGAACTAAATCCAGGGTTTTGTGTAGAAGTAAAACAGTTCTGCTTAGTTCTGAATGAGTTCTATCCAGGTACTGGGCTGTCCACTGGAAGAAATGAAATATTTTGGTAGTTAAATTACATTTTACATTTCATTTTCCTCATGTTAGCTTTAAAACAAATCAGGATTTTTTAAATATTTTTTTACTTTTTTCTCAAATTACTATTATGACTTATTGAGTCCACAAATACACATTTCAGACAATACAGATATTATTGATCAAATGCTGTAGAGAAAAGAAATAATTGCCTTTTCTTTTTTCAGAGCGATCGTTGTCTTATTCTGACGAGTCTCGACTGTCAAATCTTCTTCGGAGGATTACTCGGGAAGACGACAGAGACCGAAGACTGGCTACTGTAAAGCAATTGAAAGAATTCATTCAGCAACCAGAAAACAAACTGGTTAGTAATTTTTACTTTTTCCATAGCACCAGAGTATTTCTTGTTTTATAAAACCATCTTTTTAAAAATCTAAGTGTTGGGATATATCTGCAAGGAATATATTACATACAAGGAATTTCCTTCCAGATGAAGGGAAAGTATTCCTGGATTGCCTGTCCTTTTTCTGGCATTCAGGAAATTTTTTATTGCTTGATTACTTATGACGTATTGCCTTAAAGCAAACTACTGAATGCATGAGCTGTAGGAATGAATATGGCATGCATGTGGGTTTTTGTTTCACTGGTCTTAGCAGTATCCTCTGGATCCTTCAGCAAGGAAATAGAGGAAAAAGGAAGTAAAACATGTTGTTGTCTTGTTCAAGAACTGTTTTTGTGTTTTAAATTAAAAATGAGCTGTTCACAAGACTGTATAAATATCAGCATATCTTAGAATTACTCAGCTTTCTAGCTAAACACCTTTGTATGTGGATTCCCTTTTATGGGAAGAGAACAAAATATGCCTTTGTTTTCATTACAGCTTTGGTTTTTTTAATAGGTTGTTGAACTCTGTAATATTCAAGTTTTTCTTAAGGATTTGGGGGGGAGGTAGGGGGGAGTATCCCACTGTGGGTATACCTTTTTAGTATTACTTATTTTGAAGTGAAGTAGTAAGAGTATTTTGTCTGACACATCTCTCCCACTGTTTTGGAGAGCTTAGGAGTTCTCCAAGTATTGAAAAAGCAGGAAGTGGTGGTTTAATACCCTAACACTCATTTACAGGCAGTGCTGTGATATTTCAGTTGTGGGTTATGTGCCTATCAGTATTTATAAGAAGTTGGTTCATTCTCTCATGATATATTAATTAACCAGTGGTAATTCTGCTCTTTTCCAAAAGACATGACACTTAAACATTGAGACTTTTCTATTCTGCGCACCTAGGTATAAGCAGACCATGTGCAAACCTAGCTACTACTTCAGCTTTCCTCAAACAAAACCCTTGTTAATAAAAGGGTTTGGGGAGTAAACACTTTCCAGAATTATTCTGTGGGGTTTTTTTATTACTTCCATTATTCTCAGTGCATTTTTTCCCCAGTTATTTTTGTAACTGCATTTTATCTAGGTTTGTTGGTATCTCAGAACATATTGGAATTGCCATTCTAACATCTAACTCAGCGGTGGCAAACTTTGTACTTGTTAGTGGTCAGAATGTTAAAAGTTTGTTCTAACAAACTTTTCTTTAAACTTCTCCCAGCTCACTAGTGAGAACAAGATCAGATGTCAAGTGATATCCATGATATCAAGTCTAAAACTTTACAATGGACAGTGTTTAACCTAGCAGTAGCTCCTGCAGTTCTTGACACTATTAAGTGTAGTTTAACAGAGTTCTTTTCATTCTTAGGGTTGAAATGTGTGTTCAACAAAGGTAAAGTAGTAAAAGTCACTAGGCAGTGGCATTGACATATAGTGGCATCGTGCTGGAGCTTATAAATTGTATAGATGCCTTCTCCTGTCTCTTTTGTAGCCTCTTTTGCAGATACCAGCACGTTTTTAAAATGTGCTTGTGAGTTCTGAGGGGGCCAAGCATGTGGTCCTCTTTCCCTCACCCCCACCCCCAAAAGAGTAATGTTGCTCAAAACTTAACAACAAAAACTAGATAACATCACTGTGTTAAAGATTAATAACTTTCTAAAGAAAAGAGGACAAACCCTTTTATTAACTCATCAAGAAAACTTCTTGTAAATAGCTTATACAGTTGCAGCTAATGCATTATTTTGCAGCTCAACTCACTAATTTTTTTTAGTGCGTATTATGAAAACGATTATTTCTGGTTCTGTTTACTGAGAAGCAGTGATTCATCAATAATGTTTCATCCCCCAAAATAATACTCCATTTCTCTGCAAGTCAGGATTGCCTAAGAAGAAATTTTAATACTTCAGATTGTATTAAATATTCTGCTGATGCAATTCACTATTAGCATAGGAGACTAGGTCTTCGGTAGATGCTACCGATGAGCTGTATGGTGAGTCTTAAATTTGTGATGTAATGTTATCAGCAGGAACTAAACTTAGAACAAACCTTGATAGCAAGCTGCCAGTGTATTTTTGTGGCTACTGTAAATAAATATGAAATATAACATGTAGGATAATATTGCAGTATTGCTTAATATAGTTCATGGTAGTCTGCAGTGGCCATGGAAAGCATAATAGCATTCTATTAGCAAACAGAATTGGCAGTGGTGTTTTTGAGGTCGTTGTAAACAGGACTTAGTTTGCAGAAGTTGCTGTACCATTATGCTTGTGCCTTTTATGTATCTTACAGGTACTAGTTAAACAACTGGATAATATCCTGACCGCCATTCACGATGTACTCAATGAAAGGTAAGCTGGAAAACTAAGCAGTTTGAAGTCTTTAAAGAGGAAAAATAATGACAGCATTAGGTTTGGATTTCAGTATAGAAATGGAGTGGAGGGGGGAAAGGTTGAAAGAAATTCATTCACTAATTTTGCATGGGTGTGACACTGCAGTAACAGGATGGGACTGGGGAGAGTGAAGACTCTCTTAGGCACATCAGCAATACTGTTAAACTATCTAGAGTGCACTTGACATAGAATTTGAATGCCCAAGTGTGGCTTTTATGTTGTAGGTAATATGGAGTCTGTCTCAGCTATGTTTTATCGCCTGGTTGTAGTCGTGTGCTGCTGTAGTTGTTTAGCTTGCAAATTGAACCTAAGTTTTTTACAACCTGATCTAATTCATTTACATCCAGCTAAGAGCATATGTAGAGAGAACTCAGGTGTGTGTGGGCTTTCTGGTGTTTAGTTCAGTCTTATTACCCAAAGTCAGGTGTATGTTAAGAATTTTCTTCCTTGGATAGTGTGTTGCAAGTAGAGCGGCCTATTTATTGTATGCTTTTATTCAAGTTATATTATTTCTATGGAATAAATCTTCATAAATTTTTTTCAGATTAACTTTTATTTTAGCTTCATCACTGCTGCCATTAAGTAGGAGAGAAGCAGCTTGATTCGTGCATATATTTTTTTGCTTCAGAAAATGTTTTAATTTGTTCATGGTTTCTTCTGTTCTGCTCTCATGTCTGGAGATGGCATGTTTCTTTTTTCTCCCCCAAAATACAGTAGCAAATTGCTTCAAGAACTGAGACAGGAAGGAGCTTGCTGTCTTGGCCTTCTTTGTGCTTCTTTGAGCTATGAGGCTGAGAAGATCTTTAAATGGATTTTTAGCAAATTCAGCTCATCCACAAAAGATGAAGTTAAACTTCTTTATTTGTGTGCAACCTACAAAGCACTGGAGACTGTAGGAGAAAAGAAAGCCTTTTCATCTTTAATGCAGGTAAGACTACAAGTTAAAACAGGATTATTAATGATTTTTTTTCAGTGCAGTGCTTTGAATCAACTTTTAAAACTGAAATAAACAATTAAGTACTGCTATGTTGACTTAACAAGTAAATATAATGTAGAGGGTTGACCCTGGCTGGATGTCAGGTGCCCACCAAAGCCCACTCTGTCATTTCCCCCCTCAGCTGGACAGGGGAGAGAAAATATAACAAAGGGTTCATGGTTTGAGATAAGGACGGAGAAATCGCTCGACCAACTGTCGTCACAAGCAAAACAGACTTGACTTGGGGAAAACTAGTTTAATTTATTACGAATCAAATCAGAGTAGGATAATGAGAAATAAAACCAATTCTTAAAAACACC
>JAVJGG010000061.1:10421086-10480159 GCA_035590195.1 Aviceda cuculoides | reverse complement strand
CAAAGATATCCAATGATTACTCAACCAAACAAATCTTATAATAAATACAGTCTATCAAATGCACATTCTCCTATCAGATTCTACTACATGGAATGAATTTTGAACATGAATTGCTTTCAGGAAAACAGTTTTTGGTATTCACACACATTGTCATCTACTGGAGCCTGGGCGTGTGGAAGGGAGATAGAAAAGGTATATAATTCATTCTCTAGCTTATTGAGGAAAGTTACTGTGCTCACATGCTAGTAAGTAATGCCGTTATTACTGTTGCAATTTTATATTCTAACACTATACACAGCCTGACTGCCATTAGCCTGTCTTTGAAGCATTTCCTTCCCTCATAAATGGCTAAAGGGTTGTTCTTGATAATATACATTTGACAGCATAACATTAGATGTGTAAGATATTGCACCTCTGTGCCTCCTACTCATGTATTTTTTCAGTCTTATCTATCATAAGGCAGTTCTTAAGATTCAGAGAGCTTTCTTCAAATATAAATAATCAAATGGAGACTTTGCTGACTGAAAGCTTAAGGCTTTTTTTTTTTAAAGGTTATTGAATTGTCAAAGAAAGTTACAAAATATTTGCAACAGAGAAGACCTAGGCTTAGGAGTTATGAAATTCTACTCAAATTTAACTCCGACCTTTGTTGCATCAGTGTTTCTGTACTTGTTCTTGACTTAGTCTGAGGAATCTTCAAGTAAGTCACCCAGTAAGTCACCCAGTTTTGAACATTTTCTTCTTGCACACTCTATTCTCTAAAATAGCCATGGCTCTGCCTGCACAGCACATGCTGAACATCAATGTTTACCAGGACTCTTCCATGGGGAGGAATGGATTCATCAGATATATTTAGTCAAAGATACTACCCAACAAAGCCAGTCTCCTGTATAAATTATAAACCAGAATTTTTATGGAATGGTATAATTTTACTAAACAAAAAGCAAATTGGTACATTTACTCCAGTGAAGAGAAACAAAACTAGGCCAGGACTGTTCACGTAAAAAGACCAAAGAGCTGAGAACAGAGTGAAATTAATACAGGGTCCAATTGATAAGTATTGATAGTTTCATACCAAAATCTTTAAAAGTCAGATTTACTTTGCAATAATCAGAAGAATACATTCTTAGATTTTTTATATTTGCTTTTTCTTATTAATTTAATAATGTTGTTTTCCTAAGCAAGCTAGCAGAAGTGTGACGGCTCATGTTCAGAAACATCACACCTAGGAGATTCTCCACAACACAAAAACTTTACATCTTAATTTATTTACTTTGCCTATTTACTTGCTAAGCTGTTCTTTGCCACATTAATTAGTGCATTAAAATTTAATTCTTATATAGCTACAGAAATCAGTTAGTGAAACCTATCTTGGCAAGTATTATCCCATTACCATGTCTATATTATTGACATTTAACATTAAGCGGTATTGTTAACCAAGAACAATACAATGTAACAAAATATTGTGTATTTATTTTTCCTTCTAACCAACAAACAAGGTCACTGAAACCTTTTTGGGTAATAACATAGCTATCGATGTATGTACAATGAAGTTCACTTCTGACAAGAAGTATTTTAAACCTAGATTTGCCATGCCTGTATTTCTGCCAAGCTAAAACACTTCAGTAGGACCTGCCATGTTCTAGGTAACCCTTTCATGTAATTCCTTGTTTCCTTTTTCCCTAATTTCCCATTACTAGGCATATCAAATTTGCTAAATGGCTTCACCAGGTTCAAGGAAGAGCACTGTTGCAGTGGAGTAAGTGTCTTATCACAACAGGTACTTAAATCAGCCAACTCAGACTTATATAGACTAAAACAGCTCTCAACAATACAGTAAGAATAGGTATATGATAAGAATGTGATCTTTTTTATTTCTCTAGACTTAATGCAGGTTAGCAAATAACTGCAATACTAATTTTCTCTGCCGACTTTGAATTATGGACTACCACATATGTTTCAGTCAGGATGTCCAGCCATCATTCTAGTGAAAGGTTGTTTTCTCCATTAGCTCTCAAGTGCTTTGTCCTTCTGTTTGACAAGTGAAGAACCTGCCACATTACAACAATCCAAAAACTTGCTTTTGAAGACTGAGACCTCAATAAAAAGAAAAGTAAAAAGAGAGACAAAGAACACTTTGGAACAAAAGAAATATGAAAAGAAGACAAATTCTATCCCTTTCAAAGCTGAATTATTATAAACATTTAAGTATCATAAAATTTTCCCTTATACCTGCAGTATAAGGTTTCAAGTACTACTTCAAAGGGTGCAAATGTTTAAGAAAATCACTATAGGAGGAAAACAAGACGTTTCCTTGACTTCCAAGGACTTCTGAAATAGATCAGCTTTAAAGAAAATTGACATAGGTAGGAAACTTCTATAGAGAAGCTGGATAAAGAGAAACTTCTCCTAATCAACGTGATTTGGGGGGGGGGGGCGGGTTCTTTTTAATCCCTCTTTGTTTCTTTTTTCAGGTTTGGAACCATCATACAAAGAAAGGAACAAAATGAAATTATCTAAGGGTTACTATTGCTCAGTGCAGAAATCACTCTTCAGCTAATTAAACCCAATAATTGTTGCAAGCTGTGTCTTGTCTTGATAAGAATTTGGAAAATGAAATATTTGTTTAATTAGAACTATGTGCATTTCTTGAAAAATCAGTGGAGGTTAATAACTTTTCTGTGGTTATTAAAGCCATAGAGGAATAATCGGGGCAACAATTTAATGACTGATTTGATCCCTATATCAGATATCTGGTGTGTTGGGGGTTTTTTGCAGGGGGGAGGAAGGGTTTGCATTATTGCTTCCTGCAGTAGCCCATTTTTCTTTTCTTACAATTTTACAAGGTTTCAGTTAAAGTTATAAATTTAGCCTTAACTAGAAGCAAATGACATTATTCAGTAAGGGATGTACTGTGATATTACCAGGTAAGGATATTTTGCGTATTAAAGATGCACAAAAAGAGTAGACTGGAGTGTGCCACATGAGAAAAGTAATTTGATCCAATTATCATCTGATAAACAAAACTGGATATATAATATGGCAATTATTAAAATGTGGTCTCAGATACTACTAATTCTCTGTACTTTCCCTGCATTATTTTGATGAAGTGCTAACATAAAATTTAAGAAGAAAAGTGCATCAATCTGAATGTGGTGATTTTCTGAGCAAATGGCAAGATTAAGAATGTATAAAGAGCATTTATAGGGTTTATCCTTAATCAACTGTATAGAATTATGATTACCATTGTGGGTAGTCACTCCTTCAAGCTAATTTCCAATTGTTTCATCTAGAATTTAGTTCCTATATATTCACCAGCATATTTAGAAAAGTCTAGAATGGTACCTGCTAAAAGAGATGTTTTACTGCAGGCTTTCATTCCTGGGTAGAATGGCTTTCATTCCTGGGTAGAATTTGGTTCCTTCTTTTTCCCAGTAAGGTTGTATGTTGTTTTCATATAGGAAGATACTTTTTTCTTATTTGACACTAAAAATTCTGAAGCTCAGCACTCAGAGGCTACATCACTACAGTACTACTAACAGTAATGGGCACGCTGTGGCATTCAGACATAGAGAGAACTCACATCTTGAGCAGCATGAATTTGATAAAATAAATACAGTGTTAAACAAACACCAGCTTGTATTGTCTGTGGTGAACACAAATGCATTCAGTCTCAAGAACTCACAGAAGAAACCCACAGTAAGTGAAAAGTGTCCTAAGGCCCTATAAGTTGATGTAGTCCCACAGAATTAGCTGAATTACATGGAAATGTTTATTTTTTAGTAATATTGACCATTTACTTAGTATCCAGTGACATGAGCTCTGCAGCCAAAGAGCATGCAGAAAAATGTGAGCAGGCAGAAAGAATATCAAAATGAAAACTCTAGAGGACAAAGACTACTTTTGGTATTTTGTATCTTGCTTGCCTGTAGTTGAACTTAGAATTTTTAAGAGTATACTAAAATGTGCATGTGCACTTCTTTGCTTTGCAGGAAAAGGAACAAATACTCCCTAAATTAAAAGCTGTAAGGAAGAGGATTGCTTTTGACTCTTTAGCTACCTGATATGATGGAAAAAGAGAGGAAGGTGAAACATTTTTCTGACAAATGTACCAGAATTTGGACATTGCTTTAAATCATACAGGAGGCATATATTCCTAAAAGATGATGAGCTTCACATCAAGATAAATTAAGAATACCTTCAGGCTGTAAAGAACATCTTGGTAAACCCATTGAAGTATCTGAATAGCCACATCCAGGTAGCATATCTAATTTTCTAGTACAGGAAATTATAACTTGGATAGCTTTCAAGCCATATCTCAGCTGCCATGCTGATAGTTTAAGTTCCTGAGTCAAACATCAAGTACAAGTATGCTGATGCTCTGTATGTCTACATTCCTTTATATTTCACTGCTCACAAAGAGATAATAGTACCACACATAGGAAATAAGTTTTGTTGAGGGTTTATTTGGGGGGGTGGGGGGAAGATGTAGGGGGTGTACAGCATAAGCATTTCAAACCAGATTTAGAAAAAAAACCCTTCCATTTCAAAAATCTTCATGAGTACAAGGACCAGAACATCATGCCACACACTGAAGCAGCAACAGATCATGCCACATCCCACCTCTTTATTAGAATAGCTGATAATTTATTGAATACCTTAGAATCATTAGTTATTGATGATCCCTCCATAGATATTATTCAGCAGACTAGGCACAGTTTTAACCATTTAGTGGGACAAGCTCTGTCAGTTGACTTGCTTCTTAAATCTTGGATTCCTGGGGAAATTCTGGAATGCTATAACTTGTGTCAGCTTTTCAAAAGAGGAAGTAGATGAGCAGAATAGCAATAGGATGCTTACTTGGATATCAGCCCCTATAAACATGGCAGAAAAGACTGCAAGAGCCTTAACAGGTGTGTGGATTGTCTGGCTCATAGTTCACAAATGAGTTTTACCATGTCTAGTGCTCACAGGCGACTCGTGGGCGGTTACAAAAGTGACCCAGCCTTGGATTGCCTTGAGGCCCTGTCGCTCTGCAGAGACGACTCATGGGGAGCTGTGTAGACAGCTTAGCCCTGGGTTGTCTGATAAACCCTAACTCTAAACTAAACAGGGCAGTGGCTGTGCCATTCAGAGAACCAAAACCTGAAAAATGAGCCCTGAAATCCCTTAACAAATACTATGCCCTGAGTCTCAATCCAACCACTATTCAGTTGCAGAGAAAGCAAGGTAAAAAAAACCCAAACAACCGAACAAACAAAACCTGGAGGGTTTCAGCTTCAGTTTCAAATTACAACCTTGTGTATTCAAATAATCACAAACCAACAAAGGAAAGATAAAGGGAAACTCTACTCAGATATACATAATCCATTTAGGCATATCTCATAATCAACTCAGACATAGTCATACACACCATTCCACAAGTCAGGGGATAAAAACTCTAAGATTCAGGTTGGAAATGGGGGAGTCACTTCTCCAACTATACAGTTGGCTTGTGAAGGAAACCCTTCCCCCCCTTGATCAGGACACTGGTCGAGGTAAATTCCCTGGGATTGAAAGTCCTTACCTGGAGGGGTAAGTGAATATTGTTTATGCTTTAAGTTTGTAAACGCGTGTATGCTTGTGGTTGACTGTGAATCGCTTGTGGTTGTAACAATGTACTACTCTTGCCTTAAAAAATTGCAATAGTGCATCCCTCCATTGTATCTGTAAAACCTGCAATAGTGGTGTGTTAAGTCTGTAAGTGAAGTTCAAATAAATCATTTGCTTGAACCTTGCAGGTAAGTCCTTTTCCATCACAACAAGGTAACAATTGAAAAAGCAATTAAAAAAAGGGACACAATCTTACAATGTATGTGTTTCTAGAAAGATTTTTTCAGGAACGGGTGTTCAGTTCAGTTCTGGACACTGCCTACCATCAGCAGGTCTCCTCTTGCAGATGCCCTCGTTTCAAAACTTAATGCCTCCTGAGAGGCTCACTTTACCTAAATGTGCTATTTCTTGAGTTCAACATAGAGAAGAATGAGTGAGGTGCAATGGTCTGTGCTAAACATAAAAGCTGAGAATACATGAGTCAATGATCTCTTCTGGCCCCAGACTTTGTGAATCCATTGTATTTTAAGATGCATTACCTGAAGCAGACAGGATGTTTAACTTAAAAAAGAGGAAGTAAGCATAATCAATATACAGTACAGAGGAAAAGTTAAGCAAATATCTTACAAGTTCTGCAACCTTTAAAGAAATTAACATATTAATTCATGTCAGTTGTTTTCTTACACGTGTTTGTTCATTTTGTATAAACTTTCTAACAAATGCATTTCCTACTCTACCACATAGAGACAAAAATGGCAAATAGTTAAATCTAAACAGATTATATTCATGGGAATGGATTCCAAATTCTGTAAAGATCACTGCCTCAATAGAAATTTGATTCTAACAGTTTTATCTGTCTAGTGGGTTAATGAAAGTAAATGATTTCTGCTGTGAGAGGGATTCTAAAAGAGCTGAGTGTTGATCTAACTTTGAAATTACATACCAAAACTAACTTCAACTGCATGTATATTCTCATTGAATCTAATCAAAAACTGCTAACACAAATTCACTTTTATGAACAAGTGCTGATAACTACTTACAGATATTCAACAGACCAGTGGTAGTCTGTAAACTATTCTACAGTATATAATTTAAAATAACTAACTGTGAGAAACCATAACTGCTTATAAGTAACAAGGGAACAGAAAAATCTTAGTTTAATCTTTTCAAAATTATCTTCTTAATTTAGAAGAAAGTAAGCAAATAAAGCAGGGCTACTCCAAGTAGCCTACTCCAACTTTCAAGTAGTTTAACATTCAGAACCAAGAAATACCAAAAAAAAATGCATTCACCCTATATACTCTTATCTCCAACTTGCCAAAAGAAGCACAAGAAAAGACATCCTAGTCTCCCTGAATTGAGTTTAGTTTACTCATTTTTCAACATTTTAGGGATAACCCACATGTGCTTTTTCTGAGGAAACGACCTTACTTTTATATATATAAATATATCTATTTTAGATACATACATATATATAAAAATATATATTAAAAAATCACCAACTAAGTTCGTCATAAAAATATATATTAAAAAATCACCAACTAAGTTCATCAATGAAATAAGAAATGTTTCTGTTGTTTTCAGTGGACCAGGAGCTGGAACAACTGCCTTCTATGCAGTGTATAAAATGGAATTGGGAGTGGGGTGGTGTATTTTGTTAGTAAAAAGCTATCATAATTTGTATTCTTTACCTTTTTCATCTTCTTTACAGTTTAGGAGTGGTAAATCATTGAAAGCACTTCATTCGGTGAATTCAAAACTTTAAGAATTTTGTGGTAAATATCAGCCTGAGACTCGGGGAACATCAGATAATTAAGAAATAAATTTGATGATTTTTTTTTTCAGTCATTAATTTAAACAGACAGTCATTTAATTATACTATCAGAAAGGTGTGAAAATTAACTTCAAAGGAAAGAAGAAATTATACTGTTTTCCCCTTTGCTTTAATTTAAAGTAGCAATGAAACTATGTTTCTTTTGTTTAAGAAAGAAAGGAATTTGGTCTATACCTGATGCTGTTTCTACACTTGTATAAAATGTAACATTAGAATAACAGATCTGAGTTGAAGCATACTTTTCCAGAAATAAGTCTTTCAAACTGTCAAGTCCCCTCTAAAAGTTAGGAAAAAGCTATAAAAGGAGAAATTGATTCCCTCCTACATTTAAGGATCTCTGAGCCTGTAAACGTGCAAGATGGAGAGCTAACTGAGATGATTAATTAGCAATTTCCAAACATTTACTCAGAGCAATGTTCCATGATTTGTAATCCATAATTATTGTAGTACCTCTTTCAGGGTTATTACATTACTGAAATAGATCACTCAGATTTGACAATCCAAATCAGTGCATTGATGTCCATAAGATAATGATGACATAATATGCTCTACTCTGTGACATCACCTAACTCCATGACATTCAAAAAAATATATAAAATGTCCATCTTCAGCAAAGCCCATTGTCATCTGTAGTTAAAATGTCATGTACACCATGATCGTACACATTCATTTTCCCTCTCTCCCTCTCTACAGCTACAGGAAAACCAAAACTCAACTAAATATTACCATAGGATCTGGTTAGGGCTGAAAACTATGGAAAGACACAAAGAAAATAGTGCACTGTCGAGTTAAGATGGAAACATATACTGAGGGTCTCCTACATTTACAGACTACCTACTTGTGCTTCTTCTGCTCTAGTTTTGATACATCTGTATTAGGAAGTGAAACAATGCATGGAATTATTTATAATGAGCACAGCTGATGACACTAGGTACTTTCCCAAAAAACTCTCAAGAATGTTCCACAGACAAAGGTCAGTCTGCCTAGCAGACAGTTTATGAGAGGCCATTGTGTTTTAGAGAATAAAACAATATGCTAGCAACAAGGTGAACCATTCCATGACTTTTGCCCTCAGAACCAGGATATTTTCCAGGGTACATGTAATTTACTTGCACAGACACAGCATTCTTCATGCTTTGATTCAGGTTGCTGTTGAAATCTGCATCACCATCTGTCCTTTCACTAAGCAGCTCTTCGACAGTTGTCTCTTGCATAGGCACACATTCACATACAAGGTATTTACCAGCTTCTTCTGACTTTCTTCTTATGGAAACTGTTTTTTCTCCACCCTGCCATTCCACTGATAGAGGCAGGAAGCTGCTGGTATCAGCCTCAGCACCATGTAATTTTCTCTACAGACGTACTTATATTGTGCTGTGCTATATGGCAATGTATACATAGCCTGTATAATAAATTACTTCAAAGCTCTCTTAAAAAACAAAACAAAAAACAAAACAAAACAAAACAAAACAAAACAAAACAAAACAAAAAGACAGGGAGAACCAGGCAACTACAACTTTTTCTAGCAAACTTCTTGGGACTGAAATTGCTTTCTTTGCCTTCAGAATCCATAAACCAATGAAGTAATGATAAAATAACAACAAATATCCTTTTGGATTAAGGGCAAATTCACATAGAGTGTTTGAAAGGTAATTTTTCACAGAAACCCAGAATTTAAGAGGTTGAAAGGGACTCTGGAGATTGTCTTCTGCAAGTTTCCTGCTCAAAGTAGTCTGAACTAGAGCAGCTTTGCCAGGACCTTGTCCACATGGATTCTAAATATCTCCAAGGACTGGCACCTTACAAACTCTCTGGGCAACCTGTTGCAGTTTTCAATCACACTCAAAATAACAAAGTTTTCTTATGCTTAAGTGGAATACCCTGTATTACAATTCATGTCCATTGCTTCTCATCCTGTTACTGGAACCGTGGGAAACAGTCTTGTTCCACTTTCCTAACACCACTCATCAGGTATTTATATACATGACTAAGATCTCCATGAGCTTTCCCTTCTCCAGGCTGAGCAGTCCCAGCTTTCTCAGCCTTTCCTGATAGGAGAGATACTCCAGTTCCTTCATCATCTCAGTGTCCCTGAGCTAGAATAACTCCGGTAGCTCCATGCCTCTCTTGCACTGGGGAGCCTAGACCTGGACACAGCACTCCAGATGTTCCAGTACTGGCCCTCACTCTTCTAGTGATTGGCCTCCAGCTGACCTTTGTGCTGCTGATCACAACTCTTTAAGTCCAGCAGTTCAGCCAGTTTTCAATCCACCTGACTGTCCATTTACCTAGCCTGCCCCTCATCAGTGTGTCTATGAGAATGTTATAGAAGACAGCATCAGAGACTTACTAAAGTTGAGGTAAGCAACATTCACCACTCTCCTCTCATCCACTAAGCCAGCCATCTCATTGTAGGGGGCTACAAGGTCTTCTTACACTTTACGCTACTGAGCTTGAATTGCAAAACTGGGAGCTCACCTAAGCCTATGGTTTTATTTTTAATAGGTTGTGGTGGGTTGGCCTTGGCCAGATGCTGGATGCCCACCAAAGCTACTTTGTCACTCCCCCTCCTCAGCTGGACAGGGGAGAGAAAATATAATGAAAGGCTGGTGGGCTGAAATAAGGACAGGGAAAGATCAGTCACCAATTACCCTCATGGCCAAAACAGACTCGACTTGGGAGTATGGCTTTAATTTATTACCAATCCAATCAGAATACAGAAATGAGAAATAAAACCAAACCTTAAAACACTTTCTGCCACCTCTCCCTCCTTCCTGGGCTCAACTCCACTCACCATTTTCTCCACCTCCTCACTCCAGCAGCACAGGGGGACGAGGAATTGGGATTTATGGTCAGTTCATCATATGTTGTCTCTGCTGCTCCTTCCTCCTCAGAGGCAGGACTCATCACACTCTCCCCCTGCTCCAGCGTGGGGTCCCTCCCACAGTAGACAGTCCTCCATGAACTCCTCCAGCATGAGTCCTTCCCACAGGCTGCAGTTCTTCATGAACTGCTCCAGCATGGGTCCCTTCCACGGGGTGCAGTCCTTTGGGAACAGACTGCTCCAGCGTGGGCTCCTCTCTCCATGGGGCCACATCTCCTGCCAGGAGCCTGCTCCAGCGCGGGCTTCCCACGGGGTCACAGCCTCCTTCGGGCACCCACCTGCTCCAGCGTGGGGTCCTCTCTCCCCGGGCTGCAGGCGGAGATCTGCTCCCCCGTGGACCTCCCTGGGCTGCAGGGGGACAGCCTGCCTCACCATGGTCTTCATCACCACGGGCTGCAGGGGAATCTCTGCTCCGGTGCCTGGAGCATCTCCTCCTCCTCCTTCACTGACCTGGGGGTCTGCAGGGCTGTTTCTCTCACATGTTCTCACTCTTCTCTCCAGCTGCCGTTTCTGTGTCTCCTGCAACGTTTTTTTCCTTCTTAAAAATGTTATCCCAGAGGCACTACGACTATCGCCGATTGGCGTGACCTTGGCTGGCGGTGGGTCCAACTTAGAGCCAGCTGATTTTGGCTCGGTCAGACACAGGGGAAGCTTCCAGCAGCTTCTCACAGAAGCCACCCCTGTAACCCTCCCGCTACCAAAACCTTGCCACACAAAGCCAATACATATAATTATAACTGGGACGGAACTTTCTGATTGAATGAGGTTCTTTGATTCTGATTACATTAGAAAGGAATGTAAAGTCTTTGTAGGATGATACATATTTTGATGCAACTTTTTAGTATATATTGCAGATCTAAGAGGAAGAATCTTTTTGAGAGCTCAAGTGGAATGGTACACAAACCCAACCTGATTGCTTTGCGCTACCTTCTATTTACAATTTCTAACTTGAATTGTAATTAGATCTGAGAGGGAGTAGGGTGTGCGCAGACAAATCTGGTACCCTGGTTAAAGTTTTAGGGTCTGTTATTTTGGGTGTAGAACAACTATGGCAGGTCTGTGCTCCAATTTAACATTAACTTTACAGAGCCAAAAAGCTTCAGCAGGAGAAACAGAAGCTTAGAACAACTAGTTGTTCCATGGCTAAAGAATTAGAGAAAACAGCGTCCCCAAGCCTTGAACCTGGGTCTGCCATATTTCAGGCAAATGCTCATTTGAAGTGATTATTTTCATGTAGTGTATGTGATGCTTTTAACATTTTTCCTTCCTGCAGAAAGAGTATTGAGTTGGTTTTGTTGTTTGAATCAAAATAGTTCTCTAAAATGTGTTCCAACACTGAATAAATCTCAGTATGTCTTAATATGGTAACTTTTTCACATGTTGATTTAATGAAGTGAAATGTCTAGTGGCTTTGCTTTACTTTTTAGCTTGTAATGACCAGCCTGCAGTCCATTCTAGAAAATGTGGATACGCCAGAGTTGCTGTGCAAATGTGTCAAGTGCATCCTTTTGGTGTCCCGGTGCTACCCACACATTTTCAGCACGAATTTTAGGGTAAGCTTACTTTGCCCCCTGTATTTTCTTTCTTGCATAGAAATGTTGGTGCAGCAAATTGGGTAATTCACCTTTTTTCAAAATGGCTTTCCAGGACACAGTGGACATACTGGTTGGGTGGCATATAGATCACACTCAGAAACCTTCATTGACGCAACAGGTGTCTGGTAAGTTTGGCCGAAGAGTCAGTAATATAGTCCACTCTGGCTTGCAGATGTTGTGGGTTTACTTACACAACTCTGGTCCTACTGACATGGAAGTTGACTTAAAACCAAAATACGTTTCTGGCTACATAACAAAGACTGTTCCTAATTTTTTAGTAAATTTGCATTTGCCATTTTATGCTGTACCTGAAAAAATGAGATCCTTTATTCAGGCTACATTTAAACATCAATTGTTTTGTGTAACTTTTAAAAAAAAAATTACTAAGTTTATAGATCTTTATATATTCCATATGAAAGAATACATTTTTTCCTATGTACTCCTAGAAAATATTTGTGGTAAAGTTACTGTCCTGGCATTCAAGAAATTGGGAAACTTCTCCCTATAGCTATAGCAGTTGTCTTGGAGTTATTAACAGCAAGTCTGTTATGATTCCTGTGTCATAGTCCTGGATTTATCCTTAATGTTTAATGGCTGTGGGGCAGGACTGAACCTTAAAATGAATTTGTCAAAGGGACAAAAGAGGGAAATACAATTTATGTTTATTTTAAAAGCAACTTATGTTAAAATTTTCATGCAGATGACCTTCTCTTACCTTACCAACTTTTACTTCAGCAATATGCAAGTAAAATTTAATTTCTGTATGTTACCTTGTTCCCCTGTTTTAATTGCCCTGGTGTTTTTATACAGGATGGCTGCAGAGCTTGGAGCCCTTTTGGGTGGCTGATCTTACTTTTTCTACCACGCTCTTGGGTCAGTTCTTAGAAGATATGGAAGCTTATGCTGAGGTAAGCAAGACTTTATGGTATATACTAGAGTTAACTGTTACGTATTTCTTTATAAATCCACAACTGTGATTCTTACGGATGTATTACATTTGTAGAAAATAAAATGATATGATTTTCCTGGGGAAAAGAGGATTAAATTATGGAATATACTTAAGGCATGTACAATGACAATTCTACACAAATCCTCATGAACTACTTAAATGTATCATAGCCAGGCTTTCAGTCATTGTTGATTGAGAATATTGTCATTATATAAAAATAAAACCAACTAACCAGACAGGAATGCCTTCATTTTTAAAAAGCTTCAGTGAAGGCATTTCGTGATCTTTCCTTGGTATTTTCTCTAATTATCCAACTTCAGAGTTTCTCAGAAGTAGTGACTACTGGGGGGAGAAGGATTTTTAATGCTTCCGTAGATTAATGGTAAATCTGTCTTTTTAAAAAAATAACACATTATATAGTGCAGGAAATAATGCAGCAGGAACTGATAGAAGATGGAATTATATTAATTTAACATCCCTTGTTTTGACTTTGTAACCTTTGCGTAGTTAACAGGGCTTAGAGTTTATCTGATGCTGTCATTAAAGGAAGAGTTTTGGTTTGGAGGGGGGGAGTGTTGTCTTAAGGTATATGTGCTCATAAGTATATATGCTCATAACTAGATTATGCTATATTATGTATGTTAACGTGGAGATCAGGTGAAATTACTTCCAGCATAATCTGTTTCACTCAGAGCAGAATAAATAATTTTATTTTTTTAGTGTACTTGTATGTACCCAAGGTTGCTGATGGTACAGCTTTGAGTTAGGATTCACAGACTTCTTTGGCAGTGTCAAGCCCACAGAAACCTGCGCTGTGTGACTGTAGGTACACGGTTAAAAGTGATTAGTCAGTGCAGTAAGTCGCTGCTGATCAGCTTGTCTGCTGAACTGGGCAACACGCGTATTCTTAGTCACGGAAGAGTTTTAAATGGGGGTAGACCAAGGCTATATCTATACTAATGAGATCAGCGCTTCTGGGAATGTTCCCAGGCACTGATGCCAGCTGGCATGAAGTAGCCTGCTAGTAAAGTCACGGTCTCCAGATCAAGGTACTTGCATGTAAACAGTGTGATGGGAATGGCCACTCGAGCATCCTGACTCCTAGTAGTGGACAGGAGTTGTTTGGGAGAGTGGTAAAAGTGTGCAGACAAGTGTTGTAACAGTGCAGCAATATGGATGATCATGTTCCAGGGGCCAGGAACATCATAAGCCTCTGTTTTAATTTGCAAGATATAGTCCGAGTACTCTGCTTCAGTGGCTAACTTAATGAGCAGCATCTTATTACTGCTCTGTGACTTGCTCATTGTCATTGTGTGCCTATAACCCAACTTGGTTTCTATGTGAAGTTCGAGCTACTGGATAAATGTATCTGTAATTGGATAGTATCTATAATATGTCTGGAAAATAGATAGATTAAGTATTTTCAATCTCACGTTTTGATCTTTTATGCATGTATTATAACTGTTAATGGTGTGTACTGATATATAAAACTTCTGTGCTGTAGGACCTCAGCCATGTGGCTTCTGGGGAATCAGTAGATGAAGATATTCCTCCTCCTTCAGTATCACTTCCTAAACTGGCTGCACTTCTTCGGGTTTTCAGTACTGTGGTGAGGAGTATTGGAGAGCGCTTCAGCCCAATTAGAGGACCACCAATTACGGAAGCATATGTAACTGATGTAAGAATTCTGGTTTTTCTTTTTGTTTTTCTTTGTTGCTGACATGATTTATCACCATATAATGATGCTATTCACTGAGTTTGTTTAGTTTTTGTGAATTTTACATGAATATGTATATGCTCAGCTTTGAGCAAATGTATTTTCTTGAAAAAATATGTTACAAGAATTTTATTAAATATTAAGGTATAGATTGTGGTAGTGGCACATGGGAGTCTTACATAGCAGAAACTAGAGAGTTTTTTTAGGCATTTTAACTTCATGCAGCTGGGTTCATCCTTGCGTTATCTGTCTTTGTAGCCATAATGTTACCATTTATTCAGATTGCTATGATGTTATAAAACCAATTCAAATTATTTGTTAGATCTTATAAAATATAGGGGGTTTTATCCATGCTGAAGTTGTATCTTATCAAATCTGATAGCGAAGTCCTCTTGTTCTATCGTATAGAATGGTGTAAACTCAGAATAAATATTATATAATATGCTAAGTAGCTGCTATACTTCTTTAACAGGAACTGTAGAGGGTGTGAGTGATTAAAAAAAAAAAAAAGATAATACCTGCAGTCAAAATCTTGTTGCTGTATGAGCTGCACAACTGGAATTTATGCCCTTGCATAGTTCTGTGAGGGACAAAACTTCTCAGATAAATAAGTGTATGGATTTCCCAATGAAAGCCAAGACAGTTTTGTAATCTGTGTCTTAATCTGCAGGGGATTCTTGTGACAAAAGCTCAAGAAAACTAGTCTGTCTTTTACAAGAGGAGCTCTGTTGATATCGGTTGGAACTGAACAGAATTCTGAATAATGAATTTAGGTTTTCTAGGTCTTTGCAGGTCTTTAACTGAGTAGGAAACCAGGCAATTGAAGGTTTGTTTTTTCTTATACTTCTGAAGTGTAATGCCATGACGTGCATTATTCAGAATATTCTATTGACAGAATTTACTAAGCTGCAGAGTAGGTGATGGGATAGGATATCAAGTGGATGTGAATATAACTAAATAGTATGCAGTCCTTGTCTCTTTTTAATGGAGTTTAATTTAGGTGTGTTTCTATTTTTCCAGGTTCTGTACAGAGTAATGAGATGTGTGACTGCAGCAAACCAAGTATTCTTTTCTGAAGCCGTACTTACAGCTGCCAATGAGTGTGTTGGTGTTTTACTTGGCAGCCTAGATCCAAGTATGACCATACACTGCGACATGGTCATCACATATGGATTAGATCAAATGGAAGGTTGTCAGACTTGTGGCACTGATTATATCATTTCAGTCCTGAATCTGTTGACACTGGTTTGTACATATTCTTATTATTGTGGTTTTTGCACTGGAAAGATACTCTTTTCTAAGCCGCCTTGCTTTTTTTGTGTGTGTATATTGGATAAATATTTAAAACTCTTCTCTTCCTGATCACAAGTGAGAAATTCCTCTTCTAAATGCTTGTATTCTTTTCTGTAAAGCTTATGCTGCTAACTTGTTTATGCATTTGGCTTGTTGATAAAGTGGCGTTTAATTTTAGCCAGTGTGTTCATGTTTGTGTTTGTGTGTTGGGTGGTGGTTTTTTGTTGTTGTTTTGTTTTGTTTTCTCCTTTCTCTCTTTCTGGCTTGACTGTTGGACAAGTGCCATTCTCTGGCCTCTGCAGTTGATAATACCACCTGATGAATTTCAGAATCTTAGTGCTTAATATATTTTATTTATCTACTTATGCCATGACCTGGGAAATCAGACTTCTTCAAAACATAGCTGTTAATGTGTAGGCCACAAACTCGTAAACCCACATTGATCTAAATCATGCAACTTTCTCGGTCAGCCGTGCTGCTAAAGCCTGAAAATAACTAATTCTCTGAATGTGAATTTAGGAAAGCAAATGCAAAGTACTTGCATTGCTGGGGAGCTTTTTTTCCTAGATATAGTGTATGCAAGCTAGAAAACCAGCATTTTAATTAATCTTTAATAATCTATTCTAATAAAAATTCAGGTAGTTAAAGATATTTATCATTTTGCTTTTTATCCCCAGATTGTTGAACAAATAAATACAAAATTACCATCATCATTTGTAGAGAAATTATTTATACCAGAGTCTAAACTACTTGTTCTTCGTTATCATAAGGAGAAAGAGGTAAGAGTAAGTGACTTTTACAGGTGTATCACAACAGCCTTAATGCATCTCCTAGAATATATTTATTAAGCTATAAAACTTTGTTAATCTGATAAATTTTTTTTTTTTAATCTAACTATATATTTATGAAACTTCTGAAAAGGCAGATGTACCTAGTTCTCGGTTTTGGCTTTTAGATTTGATAAGAAATTGGTAAGTTGGCCATCATACCAGGTAGAGAAGTCCCTAGTTGATGTGGCTTTCATACTCAGCCTGTTATGTGGATGATCCAGAAAGTAATTAATAGATTCTGTAAGTAAGTAGTACTTAATTGCAGAAAACTGAAGATAGGTATGTGTAGGCTATTTGTAGATAAAGAAGCATAATGTTAAATTCTACATTGGTGACTAATATATTTTATGATTTCATGCTAATCAATTATTACTATAATTATTTTATATTCTCAAGGTTGTTGCAGCAGCCCATGCTGTATACCAAGCTGTATTGAGCCTGAAGAACATTCCTGTTTTGGAGACTGCTTACAGGTTGATTCTAGGAGAAATGACCTGTGCTCTAAATAGTCTTCTCTATAGCTTACATCTTCCTGAGGCCTGCTCTGAAATCCAGCATGACTCTTTCAAGAAGCGTATATTCAATGTGGATAATGCAAAGTTTGTTGTTATATTTGACCTCAGTGCTCTAAGTACTATTGGAAATGCTAAAAACTCACTAATTGGGGTGAGTAAAAACTCTACAGATAAAATTTGTGCAATAAATGTAAAAACACAATTTACTTAAAATATACCCTAATGTATTTCACCAGTAGTGGACATACGTATAATTAAAATGATAATATTTGTTTCCTAACTTACATTATAGAAAAACTTCCACTATTAAAACTTAGGGGAAACAGAATGGGTGGATTGTATCTCTAGTTGGTGCATAATGAAAAGCAGTTTCTAGGAAAGCATCTTATCAGGGTTATTCGTGGATTGATTCTAAGATCATCATAGTAATTCTTTCTGAAAATAAAGACAAATAAAAGCGGTTTTAGTGGGTTCTCTGGTAGTATATCAGTCATGTGAAAACACATGCTCTAGATCTTTCCAAATAAAACCATAAACCGCTTTTAACAGGTTGTTTAAAAAGGGGAAAGAAAATAGTTGTAATTAAGGTCAGAAAATTAATAGAGTTAAATTATTTCCCTTGGGAAGAAGCAAAACAATAATTAATGGTATGGAATCTACACTTAAAAATAGATCCTATTTATTATGTTTCTTTGCTTATGTTGCAATTGTTTTATAGATGTGGGCCCTTTCGCCGACTGTGTTTGCACTACTGAGTAAAAATCTGATGATTGTTCATGGTGACATAGCAGTTCATTTTCCTGCTGTCCAGTATGCAGTACTCTATACATTATATTCACACTGTTCCAGGTATGAAGATTCATAATTAATCAGTATTTTAAGAACACTAGGATGGACTGATCTGAGTAGAATATATTGTTGGAGGGATGAACTTAAATAGGCTATTACAATTAAACTTTTGCCTAAACTTCCCTAATCAGTTTTTACTTTCATTAATTGCAGGGAGTCTGTATCTCTGGCAAGAAAGCATATCCTGTCTTAAAATTTGGCATTTTATTCAAAGGCAAATTAGAAGTCTTGTGTTTGAATAGAGATAACTGAGGGAGAACTCTACTGAAAGTAAATAAGGAAAAGTTATTTACTATTTTGCTTACCGTGAGATCTAGGTGAGGTAATGAAATATAAACACAGATTTAAATGCATTTTGGACCCTATTACTACAAAATGTTGTCAAAGTAAGGGAATATACTAGTTTAACTGTTAGTCTGTACATTTCTTTGTTTTGGTGATTTTTTTCACTAAGCATTTGACGCTAGCCATAGTTGAAACCAGGTTACTGTGCTGCATGGAGTAATGTAAAATTGTAGCTTTGTTCTTTCAGGCCAGGGATCAAAATACTTTGGTTTTGACATAATGTGGTTACAGTGTGATTGTACGTTAACTTTTGCTGCTGTTTTTTTTTGATTTGGTTTTGGTTGGTTTTTTTGTTTGTTTATTTTGGGGAGTGGGGGGTGGGTGAGTGGTGTTGTTTTTTCCCCCCCTCCTGCATACTTCAAGGAAGTATCCCTAATCTTGGGTTGGTTTTATATTTTATGTTTTTCCTCGCCTTTTCAGGCATGACCATTTCATATCAAGTAGCCTCAGTTCTTCCTCTCCCTCTCTGTTTGATGGAGCAGTTATAAGTACTGTAACCACAGCAACAAAAAAACATTTCTCAATCATACTAAACCTTTTGGGGCTACTGCTCAAGAAGGATAACCTTACTCAAGATACGAGGTAATAATGTTTTCTTATTAATCGGGAGACTTTTTTTTGTTTCCAGTAGAATGCCTTAATTCAGAATCCAGGATAAGTTTAATCTGTAAAACTTGGGGTAAATTTAACCAGTCAAGTATTTGTTTTCTTGAAACATTAATAAAGAAATACCTGTAGGAAAAGTAGCTGCTTATTTTTATGCATGAAAACTAGAAAAATTGAAACCATCATAAGGTCGTAAGACCAGTAAAAGCAGAGCTATCAAACTTTACTGAGTTTTTACTCACTGAAAGTACCCTTTTACAATAGTCACAATCCTGTATTACCAAAATGCTGTGAAAGCTAGGGATGTTTTTAATGTTACAAACTCTTTTGTTTAAAAAATATGAGTTATGGTATAATCCTCATCTGTAACATGAAATAGTTAAAGTTATATTGAAAGATATCTTTCTGTAACTGTATAGATTGACTAATACTTTTGGTTTTTTGAAGGAAACTGCTTATGACATGGGCTTTGGAAGTGGCTGTTCTGATGAAAAAATCAGAAACATATGCACCGTTATTTTCTCTCCCATCTTTTCATAAGTTTTGTAAAGGACTTTTAGCAAACAGTAAGATATCGTGTATTTTTACTTGTTAACTGTCTTTTACGTGGCATAATTAAGTATATAAGTGACCTTGTCATATACCACTGACAGATGTAGTTGTACTTGTTTAATTTACTTAAAAGGATGCTTCTGGTTTGTATTGTGCAAAAACTTACACTTGCCTTCTATAATTTTTCTCAAATGGATCCCTACCTATTACTTTTGCAAACTATTAATCTTCTTAAAATAATAATTTGTGATTGTGAAATTGATCTACCAAAAATCTAAGTGATGTGCCAAATCTTACTTGTAAGTTTGCATCTTATTTTATCAAAAGCAGTGAAACCACTCCATAATGTGATGTATTGTTTTGGATTTCAAAACTTGGAAATAGAAATGTGGGAACAAATGCTTTTAGTAGCATAATACTAGCAAGAGTAGTAACTTCCCAAGGCCAGGTACCTTAGTTTTTTTTCTTATTGAAATATGTTGTGCATAATGCTAATGTATGGAGACCATAGAAGGCTTAATCTGTCAGCCATCAGAAAAGGCCCATAAGTAACATGTAGCACAAGTGACTTTTTGTTACTAAGCATTTACTTTTTATAGTAAAACCAGTCAATGAAATCAAAAGCAAAGTATTGCTTAAAGCCATTGTCTCCTTCTACAAGGTATGCTGTAAAAATGTCTTTAGATGTTCTACCACAACCAGAGTAATGCATGTGGCCTAATTCTAGCAAGAATAACTTTTTTTTTTTCTTTCAACTCCTTAATTCAGCCCTTCTGGAAGATGTGAACATTTGTCTTCAAGCATGTAGTAGCCTACATGCCCTGTCTTCCTCCCTCCCAGATGACCTTTTACAAAGGTACTTGCACAGAATTCTGTATGTAATTTGAATTATGCTCTTAATGGAAATGTTACCACCCTTTTTTCCTTTTTGGTGATGCAGGTGTGTTGATGTGTGTCGCGTTCAACTAGTGCATAGTGGTGCTCGTGTAAGACAAACTTTTGGAAAACTTCTGAAGTCAATTCCTTTAGATGTCGTGTTGAGGTAAGTTGTTCAGATTAACTTCAATATAGAGAATGGTTTAGTTTCTTTCTTTAATGACACTTATCTGAAAAGTAATGCCAGTTGAATGTCATCCTAGTGTGTTAATTTAAAATCAAGAAGCATGAAGTGTCTTGCTATCTCTTCTACTTCATTACAGGTTTAAGAACAGTAGGTAGTACACAGAGTAATTAACAAATTTGATAAACTATGCAGCACTTCTTGCAGCAAATACATATACTGGTAAGGTCCATGTTATCCAGAGCTTCAGCAGTATTGTGTCCTGCAGTTTGTCTCAGACCTGAACTTTTAAAGCACTTTGTCTTAATATCAAAGAGTATACTTATTTCCAGTCATTGCGCACATATATGTATATATGTGTGTGTGTGTGTGTGTGTAACTCTTGCACAACTTTTTTTTCATTTATTCAAGTACATTATAGCATGGGTTGTTTTTTCATCCCCTCTTCCTGCAGTAACCGTACCCACACAGAAATACAAGAAATTTCTTTGGCTATAAGAAGTCATATGAGCAAAGCTCCAAGTAATACATTCCACCCGCAAGATTTCTCTGATGTCATTAGTTTTATTTTGTATGGAAACTCTCACCGAACTGGGTAAGAACTTATTTTTAAATCCATGGATGTTGAACTTATAGTAAAAAATTCCAAGCTGTATTTAGTTTAAAATTTGTAATTATCTTTAGAAATTACATTGCTTTACCTTCAATCGCTTCTCTAAGTATTTATAAAAGTCTTCAAATACACACCTTTTTGCATATTTGCCTATGTACTTTGCTGCTTTGGAAATAATCATGAGAGATTTGTTTGAGAGCAATAGGGAGCTGTAGTCTGTGCAGTATAAACTTGTTACCACATGAACTTGTGTAACATACTGATATTTTCTTTCAGGAAGGATAATTGGTTAGAAAGATTATTCTATAGCTGTCAAAGACTAGATAAGAGAGATCAACCAACCATCCCTCGTAATCTGTTGAAGACTGATGCTGTTCTTTGGCAATGGGCTGTTTGGGAAGCAGCTCAGTTTACTGTTCTTTCGAAGTTACGAACTCCCCTGGGTAGAGCCCAAGATACATTTCAAACAATTGAAGGTAATGCAAAAAATATAGTTTATTTTCATGGGATTTTTTTGGTAAGATTGTGCAGCTAAAAACTTCATGTCCAAGGCAAGAAGCACAATGG
Organism: Aviceda cuculoides; assembly: GCA_035590195.1. NCBI lineage: Eukaryota > Metazoa > Chordata > Aves > Accipitriformes > Accipitridae > Aviceda > Aviceda cuculoides. The sequence goes on along the minus strand of JAVJGG010000061.1, from coordinate 10,458,358 downwards.
CTTTATTTTTCAGTGATGATAGATTTTGGCATGGTTTTGGCACATCAAGAAATGCAATGGCAGAAGAGCGGTTGCATAATTGCTATTAACTTTTGAGAGATTTTGCTTTAGCATTGCTGTACTTTGACACATTTAAATAAAATACTGTCTAGTAACTTTTTTTTCCATGTTTTGGTAAAATGTGTAGGTATTATTAGGAGTCTTGCAGCCCATACATTAAACCCTGACCAAGATGTTAGCCAGTGGACTACTGCAGACAATGATGAAGGACACAGTAGCAACCAGCTTAGGCTTGTTCTCCTTCTACAATATCTGGAGAACTTGGAAAAATTGATGTACAATGCTTACGAAGGATGTGCTAATGCCCTTACCTCTCCACCCAAGGTTTGTCTGTCTTAGAGTGCTGATGTTACTTGAAACAGTCTATTGAATGAACAGTGGTTTTGGGGTTGTTCAGATCTTAACCATGGAACTTCAGAAGAACTTCTCAGACAAAGTTTGAGACTCTTAATTCATCTGGCTTTGACTTCGGCTTGTTCCTAGAGGATGTGTGAAAACAGGATTTAATTCTGGACTACCAGTGCATATAGTGGTACAAATCAAGGAAGTCTCTAGTACCTCTAATTTGTAGCTGTCACTTATTTGTAGACTGTCAGCAGTCCTGTTACAAAGTAACACAATTATTTGAGGCTTTAAATTGCTTTTTGAGGAATATAATAATGATTTATAAATATATATATAAAAATATTTATAAACTTTTGTGTAGTTCTAACTGTGAAACATTCTTCACTGTTGAAATAAGCTGTTTAATTACCAGACTTTGAAATTACAGTAATATATAACTTATAGGCAGTTGATTTCAAGATTTTTAGCTTGCCAGTATGCCTGGCCAGTTGTGTGCTATGCATGATTTCAGGCCATCTGCATTAATAAAATTAAAGATGCAAAATTTTACCTGTTTCTTCATCTCTCGATTGAAAACTCAACTGGAGAAAAGAAACCTGTCCTGACTTTGATTGTTATAAAGGTTAAGTACTTAATGTAACTGTTTTGATTCATACAGAAGAATGGTATTGTAAAACTTACCCTTTCTGTCTTTAAAGGTTATCAGGACATTCTTTTATACTAATCGTCAGACATGCCAAGATTGGCTAACGCGGATTAGACTTTCCATCATGAGAGTTGGATTGCTGGCTGGCCAGCCTGCTGTGACAGTCAGGCATGGTTTTGATTTACTCACAGAAATGAAAACTAATAATAGTATCTCTCAGGTACTCTCTTTTACAAACTCTGTGGACTATTGCAAAAATATTCCCACAATATTCTAAAAAGAACTAAGCTAAGGGAATCCGTAGTTATTAAACCAACTGGTCTGTAAAAGATCATGTTATTTAAAGCCACATTTTAAACTCGTACTTCTATATTGACAGACTTTTGTGGTTAAGTGATACTGTAGGTTGGAGACTAGGATGTGCTGTATACATGTGGTCAAATACTATGCATAGATGAATGCTATTGTTTTTTCACAGTCTGAATTTAGGAATTTCTTTTTAAGTGGAAGGTACTGCTTAAATCTTATGAAACTTCTGTTGTATTGGCATGAGGCCTTCTGGAGCTTGTGGTAGTGTAGTGTCTTTGCTTGCCTGTGGGTATGAGCAGGAGGGGGATGGATCCTGAGGGTATCCTTCCTCTATAAGTAACTAGCAGATAAGTGCAGGGGTAGGATGAGTGGATAAAGTGGTTAAGTCATCTCAAAAAGGTTGAATAGTTTCTTCAGTACATGACTTGATTTGCTTAAATACTTTAACAAAGGAGGTTTGATAGGTATTTATTACTTCCTGCTTCTTTATGAATTCTCATACCTGCGTAGGTATAGACCATCACATAGTGATTGCTGACTATTGACATTCAGGTTGTGGGTTGGCAGCATATACTCTTCCTTTAGCTCCCCTGCTTTTCCAAAAGCAGTGTAACGGATGGATATGCATAGCACTTCATTTGTAGATGCATATAATGAAATACTACTTTACCATTTCCAAGTATTTAAACATGTATATAGCTCTTATAAAGTATGAGATTTGTTAAATAAAGCATTTGGTTTGGTTTTAGGGAAATGAATTGGAAGTGACAATTATGATGCTGGTAGAAGCATTATGTGAGCTTCACTGTCCTGAAGCCATTCAGGGTATTGCTGTCTGGTCTTCTGCTGTAGTTGGGAAGAGTCTTGCCTGGATCAATTCTGTAGCTCAACAAGCAGAAGGGCGGTAAGTTTTCTCAGATAACTGGATGTTGCAATCTTGGACATTTTTTCCTACTTATGCATAGCTCTACTTTTGAATCTTTTAAATTGTGTGGTGTGAATCAAGGCTACTGATCTAATTTCCATGTCAATTAAAGTAATTTTGTCTTTCGAAGATACCTAATGCATCCAGCTGTTTTAGATATTTTAACTTTTAGCTTTAACTAAATTACTAGGATTTGAATATAAATGGTGTTCCTAAGCTGCTTTTTATTTATTTTTTTGTACACAGCAATACTATTTTCATATTGTATTTGATTTTTTCATTGCAAAATATTATTAATTTAAATATTTTCTAATGAAGTTTTTGACCAATGGTGTGATCTGATTACCTGCCACAGTTTGTCAAGAGAGGGACTCTGAGGGAGATGCTTTGCAGTTTTAGTTCAGCTTTGAAAAAGTGGCTTCTATGTCTATTGAAGTAGAATCTGTGGCTGCAGATACAAATAAGTGGGTCAGTGTTCCACATAGGGTATGCCTTCATTTTGGTGTTTTAATCTCCTTAAAGGAATGCATCCTTTCTTCTGTATGAAATGAAAAAGGGACACCTTTCATTATTTACCTGCCATGTAAAAATCCCCAAACAAAACAAAAAAAGAGGTTTTGTATTTATAACTGTCTTTTCCCGTTTATGTAAGATTCCTTAAAATAATGTGCAGCTTCGTAATACCTGAAAAGCTTCTCAGAAATGTCAAGTTCAAGCTGTGAATTGTTGCCTTAGACCCAGTTTTTACACGCCTCTATTAAATGATATGTAGTTAATCAGTATTTAGCTTTATTCATTCAGGAAAAAGTGTGATATTCAAATATAAGACTCATTTATCTCCTTCAATGTACTTGGCTTGAAGTTGGCATTAAAAACCTGAATGGAAAAGCTTTTGTACTGTGCTATAACCTGGAAATTCAGCCGGTGAACTTGTATTCCGTGTTAATCCCTTTCTTTTGCTGAAGGCGACATGAACTTTTTGAGTATTGTGGTAAAGAAATGTTTAAAATACAGTCTATTTACCAAAAAAGAAAACTGGTTCTCTAAAATGCTGACTAAAATATTAAACCATTTAAGGTTTGAAAAAGCAACTGCAGAATACCAGGAGCACCTGTGCTCCATGACAGGAGTGGATTGCTGCATAACAGGCTTTGACAAAACTGTTCTGAAGTTGGCCAATTCAAACAGTGTGAATAATGCCAGCCCAAAGCATTCCTTGAATGGTCAGTATTTGTTGTTTTCTTTTTAAGAGAAATACTATTTTGTAACTGTATGTACATAAAACTAGAACATTCAGTCATGGTAATGATAGTGTCTCATTCTTAACTCTGAAAACCTGTTTCTGTCTGCAGTTAAACTGGGCAGCTTAATGCCATTGAAACCAGTATTGTGTAGATAGGAGGGTTTGCAGTGCTGAGGTCTAGCTGAATGAAACTAATAGCTAAAATATTTTGTAACTTTATAATTTAATTCTAAATTATTTTAGATCATCATAACTTAAGGCTTAGTATTTATGACAATGGTATCATAAATGCACTAGTTATTCAGTTTTTTAACTACTGAGACTTTGTTTCAGTGTTCTGTTTCATCTTTGAAAAGAGACCTTCTTTGTTCCTAATTTAGTTCTGTTTTCCTGTTCTGATGCTTCTTTACAGATATGGACTAAATTTTTCCAAAACCTCCTTTGAAAAGTTTTTTTTGTTTTTTTGTTTTTTGTTTTTTGTTTTTTTTTTAAGTGCAAGTGGAAGAAGAATACTGTAAATGTTGCATAACTATGTTTTTTTTAAAAATTGTTTTTCTTGACAAAAGACATAGGAATTACATTTGACTAACAGAATTGCTATTTAAAAAATATATAAGCATAAATATATATTTAAGTATACATGCTATTTTTTTGTTTCACAGGAGAAACTAGAAAAACTGTTCTGACTAAGCCAAGTGACTCTTCACCTGAAGTTATAAACTACTTGGGTAACAAAGCATGTGAATGTTACATTTCCATTGCTGACTGGTCTGCTGTTCAGGAGTGGCAAAATATGGTCCATGACTTGAAGAAAAGCAATAGTAATACCTCAATCAATCTGAAAGCAGATTTTAACTACATAAAGTAAGGGTATAATTAATTTATTCAACAGTACCTTAGAGTTCAGTATCTTAGAACTGAAATATTAAGGTTTTTATGGGTTTTAGAAACTGCATGTCATTGAAATAGTGGTGTGATAAGGAGTGAGTTGTGTTCTTGGGAAGGGAAAACTTGGTCATGGTATTAAAGAGATAACATCATTCTAAATAGTTACTGTGGCTTTCTGACTGCTGAGGTTTCTTAGTATTCAAGAAAAACATCTTTTCATTGCTTGTAAAAGATACCAAATTTGTTCTACTTATATTGCCAAAAGAGGCATCCTTTCACACAACTTAATAGTAAAAAATAACATGCTCGTCAGTGGTACAGTTCTTAAAAAATACTTCAATTCATTAATCTAATGTAAAAAGTATATTAAGGAGGTGGTCATGGCTGCTTAAAGTTTTGTTTTGTTTTGGTTTTTTAAATGGAATTTAGAATTGTAGTTTGTGCATTTATTTCCTAACCGTTAATATTTTTCTGATTCATGAAAAAATATTTGTGACACTGAAATAGTCCTTCAAGGTTTAAGGGTCCTTTCCTTTTCATTTGACAACTTGATTACTTTCCATCCCTGTACTATTGTGGTAAACATCATACAATCGTTTTGGCTGAAATTTCTTGACTTGAAAATAAAAGCATAGAAGGAAGCTTTGAAATAAAATCTTGCAGGTCCGAAAAGGTGACTACTTCTGTCAGAAAGGGGCGATCGTTTTTCTTGCTGCGGTAATTCAGAGTGCTGTGCAGCTAATACATTAGGGGAGTGAGTGCTTGTCACCCACGTGAAAGTGTGTCATTACTGAATGTTCATGGTTTTGTAAACTAAACCCACCATACTTCTGATAAACATCACAAGTGCTTGCTGTGCTATTGTAGAAGTCTGGTTGTTTTGGCTGGTTTGAGTTAGTTTTCATCCAGATAATTACTGGAAGTAAGATACTATACAATCACAAAAACCCTGAGGTTGCACAGCACTTCGACTCTTCTGCTCCTGAACAGGATGAGAAGAGACTCTGTAGTAATGAGGATCAAATTAATTCAGCAGAAAGGGGAGTTTTCACATGCTGCATTTTTTTTTCTTTTCTAGTGCATATACTTAGCTAATTCCTTCTTCAGAGGATAGTAACAAGAATATTGAACCTTTAAGTCTTCAGTATTCTGAGCCATCAAGAATGGCTTAACCTTTTAACCTCTTAACCTTTCAGTGCCCTTTTTGTGTAGTTCTGTAAAAGTATGTAATGCCCAAATTATTTCCTGATGTAGAACAATGAAAAAAAAAAAAAGTTAAATTTGATGCTTCATGCTGTTAAGCAATACAAGTTTATATTATCTATGACCTGTGCAACATTCCAGTATTTCTGGAATTTTGGTGTCATGTAAACTGAAGAGTTGAAACCATGGCCTCATGAAATTCTGCCCCAAAACTTAATTTTCTGTGCATAGAGGGGGGAAGAAAGTTTTGTGGTGTTCTTTGTTAGCTTTTAAACTTTTCCAAAGTCAATCTTTTTCTTCCTGACTATGGTAGAAGAGTATTACATGTAGTGTGGTAATAATATGAAAAGCTTCATAGCTGGAGAGATGTTTTTTCGTTTCACTTTGGTATTGAATTTATCCATTTGGTGCAGTACTGTTGCCTTTTATTGATCTATGTAAAAATTGGAATTTTCACTCCGAATTAATCTTAAGTGGTCTGTAGGCTTGAGTCTTTCTTTTTTGCTGTGTAAGACATTTAGCAACCAAAATAAAGTAAGAAATGTGAAAATAAAACTATGAACATTGAATTGCAGATCTTTGAGCAGCTTTGAGTCTGGACAACTTACTGAATGCACTGAACAACTAGAATTATTACCAGGAGAAAATATCAACCTACTTGCAGGGGGATCCAAAGAAAAAATAGGTATAAATGCATAAGTTAACATTACTTCAAATACAAAAGAAAATATTTTTTCATATATCAGTCTCTATAAATGACAGACTGAAACTTCTGAATGCAGTAACTTCTGAATGGAGTTTCCTGTGTTCAGTGGACTGACAGTAACCTTCATGAAACAAGCTTCAAAATGATTTGCAGTGGTCATTCTAAATGTTGATACAGGTGTGTTTTCTGGAGTTAATGTGTTTGTTTATAGGATATCTATCATAAATTTCTACTATTAATACATACAAACATATATAAAAATATATTTTTTTAAAGTTTTTTCCAAATTTCCTTGCTCTCAAAAATGCATTCTCAGATGGTGACAGTTGTTAAAATTTGGCAGTTCTAGTTGGTTTCAATTGTTTGATCTCCATGTAGACATGAAGAAGCTCCTTCCTAATATGCTAAGTCCTGATCCAAGAGAACTTCAAAAAGCAGTTGAAGTACAGCTTTTGAGAAGTTCAGTATGTCTGGCAACAGCTGTAACCCACATAGAACAGGAGCAAAAGTGGCAGTCAATATCCGAGTAAGTTGAAATGTGCAACGGATGAATGTCATATACTGTGAAAAGCTGTTCTAGTTTGTTAAACCTAACTTTGTGAAAAGCATACTCTGCTTTGTACTACTTCATCTATGGTAGTTTGCTACCGGTTTTAGCTGTTGTGAGTTATAAGCTTACTGAGGAAAAAATAAGATGATGTTTGACTTGGAGATTTTGTAGTTCTTTGATAAAGTACTCCTTGTCAGATTAATAATAAAGTATCATACTGTAACTTGTGCGTGATATTGCAAGATTTTCTCATCATCTCTTTGAAGATGTTGAATTTGCCTTTTCTTCAGTAATTTTGATACCACTGTTTACTCTTAAAGTCTAGCTAATAAAAATGACTGTTCTGATTATTTTATTTCAGAAATGTTATTAAGTACTTAAAGCAAACATCACGAATCGCTATTGGACCGTTAAGACTTTCCACACTCACTGTGTCTCAGTCTTTACCAGTGTTGAGCACTCTTCAGTTGTATTGTTCTTCTGCTTTGGAAAATACTGTATCCAACAGGCTGACATCAGAGGTATGTTTGGGTGTTGAAAACCTAAATTGGAGTAATGTCTTTCTCCATGTCATGAAGTATTGAATATAGAACTTACATTAATTGTTTTGACCATTGTTAATCGTACTGTAAAAAGACCTCATTTAATTTTCTAACGTGCCTTGACCCAAGTTTTTTTAAGTTTACATCTCAGTTGGACTTCTTTCTGTAGTTATAAATATACCATCTCTTTCAATTACACTTTTAATGTTTTATTGGTAGTTGCTTTTTAGAGAAGTGTTGATAGCTCTTCTCTAAATACATTGTAACACTTGTTCCTACAGCACACACCTGTAGTTTACTTTAAAAGTAACTTTAAGATATTTATTAAAAAAAAAAAAAAAATCACTTCAATTAAAAACTCAATGTCAAACTTCAACCAGCATGGATGATCTAGTTCTAATTTCTAATCATGTTGTTCAGAAAACAATTCTGCTTGATTTTGAGCTATTCTTAGTGTTCTCAAAATCAAGCATGCCTTTCTAGAGTTGCATAAAACATTTGTGTTTTATTATTAATGTTAAAGAGTGGCTACCAATACAAATAAGAATGTTTACTCTGCACTAAAATGGTCTTTGGTTTTAATAAATGAAAATACATTTCAGTAAAGATGTCTCTCATGACAACTATGCAACTTCTGTGCCTTCAGGACTGTCTTATACCTCTCTTCAATGATGCTTTGAGGTCATGCAAACAGCATGATGTAAGGCCATGGATGCATGCACTGAGGTACACAGTGTACCAGAATCAACTGATGGAAAAACTTAAAGGTAAATAAGCTCTCATTTTAGTGTTATGAAGGGTAAATGCAGAATGTGAACTTAAATCTTCTGCTGAAAGCAGCAGCTGTGTCTTTTTCTATTATTTAGATGAATTACTTTTTAAAAGCCAAATTTTGGTTATTTAGCTGTCTTGCTTTACAATGAGGGGTCTCAATTACCACTGTAATATAGACAGTGTTAAAAAGAAAAAAAAAAATTATCCTGAAATGCTTAGCAGTTCTATACTCATTCTTCTAATCGCACTTTACTTGCACATCTCTTCATACTTTAAATGCTTTCACTTTTGAACAGTTCAACACTATCAATAATGGGTCTTTAAAAACAGTCATGAAAGCCATTTAAATGTGCAATATGATAAGAGGTAGCAGGAGAAAAAGAAGTTATATCAGGGGACAAGTAAATTTCTTAGTGAAGAAGAATGCTTATAGTGAAAAAAATCACTCTTTTGCCCAGCAGATAATCTTATGGATATATGATTATTTTTTTTTTGTTTCAGATGGGGCATGTAAATATTCTAGGCAGAAATGAAATCATCTAACTTTTTGAAGGAGGTGTTAGGAAATACAAAAGAGCTGAGCAATTTTTTTACTGATGGCCATGTACAGAATACATTGGGTAGAAATTATCTTTATAACCCAGGTGCAATTATTGTTTGTTTAATAATTTTGTTTACAATGTCTTGCATTCTTCAGAACCAACAGTCCCAATTAAAAGCCATCTAATGGAGCTGGGCTTAACAGCAGCGAAATTTGCACGGAAGCGAGGAAATATTGCCCTAGCTACACGGCTGCTTGCCCAGTGCAGTGAAGTTCAGCTAGGAAAAACCACCACTGCACAAGACTTAGTCCAGCACTTTAAAAAATTGTCTGCACCGGGTCAGATAGATGAAAAATGGGGTCCTGAACTTGATATTGAGAAAACAAAATTGTTATATACAGCAGGTGAGTATTTGCTAATTATGTTTGTAGATACTTGAGCTTCTTGTCCTTATAACTAGGCTAATTCCCCTGGCCTTGAAGAAGTCATAATAGGACAGTATCATTAGGAACTGATTTCATCCTATTAACTGTTGTTTCAGTCTGAAAGTGTTTTCACAAGTCTTTTCTTACTTGTAATTTTTAACTCCAAAAGAGAACTTTCTTTATAAAAATATATTGTTACAAGCTGTATCTGAATATGCTGAATTTCAGGAGTGTTTTGAATAAAGGTAACACTCTACTGAAGATATGCTTTTGATGATATGCAGGTCAGTCAACACATGCCATGGAAATGCTGAGTTCTTGTGCCATATCCTTTTGCAAATCTGCCAAAGCTGAATATGCAGTTGCTAAATCTATTCTCACGCTGGCTAAATGGATTCAAGCAGAATGGAAAGAGATTTCGGGACAGTTGAAACAAGTATATAGAGCTCGACAGCAGCAGAATCACACTGGTCTGTCTACCTTGTCTAAAAACATATATAATTTGATTGATCTCCCAGCTGTTAATACACTAGAAGAAGAATATCCTAGGATTGAAAGTGAATCTACAGGTAGATTTGTTCTCCTTCTTATTCTTTTTTTGTTAAATTAGTTACTGATGATTCCACTGAGGGATGGCACCAGTTATATTTATAAATACTAAGTGATCCATCAGTCATGTATTAGTTTTCCTAATACATGTATAAACAGTCTGTGTTTTGCGCAGTAGGTAACTATACACAGTTAAAAAAACCAAACACCTTAATATTGATATTCCATATTACTTTCACATTTTTCTCATTCAATTGATGGTGGCCTGAAGAAGAAACTGGAAGGCATTTATTTTATACGAGGAGGATATCAAATTTTGTCATGCTTTTTTCTGCTTTCAACTTCTGTATATGCTAAAGTTTGAATGAGATCTTTCAGATTAAGCATTGACAGGATTTATATTTTGAAGGCCCTGATAAGTGTGAAAAGCAGTTACCTTAGGTTTTCTCATTATCTTTAATGTATACCTAATTTGAACACTTCTGTTGTTGCCACAAATGTACTCTGATTCCCAATTTTCGGCATTTCTTCAAATGTCAAGATAAAGTTCTTTCTTTGCTTAAACATGGATTTCGTAAATAACTTCATTCCTCTCTGCAAGAGTCAGAATTATTTTAGAGCTGTTAATGAATGTTAAGTAGTAGGTGCTTTCTGACTTGATGATGAAGAAAAATATATACACAAATAAAACACAAACACGCTGCCCTAGGTACTTCATAAAAGTCTGCTCTCTGAAACATCTTGTTCTGTTGGAGATCATGGGTTTCTTGCCTCAGTTTCATCTTTCTGTGAATGAGAAAGCAATTGTAGAATAGAGTATGGGCAGTGGTTGTTAGCAAATGAAAAACTGGTCTTTGTTTTGCAGCCAGTGTCAGAACCAAAAAATAATTGCATTTTGGAAAATTTGGCACTCTTGGGTACTAACTTGACCCCCCCCCAAATTACATACTTATGTTTTGGTGTTATGTTCTATGTTAAGGAAATTATAAGTAGGTCTTGCATCATAACATATATTGTTCTATTTCTCCCATCACAGTAAATATTGGAGTTGGAGAACCTGACTTCATCTTGGGACAGCTGTATCACTTGTCTTCCGTACAGGCACCTGAAGTAGCCAAGTCTTGGGCAGCCCTGGCTAGTTGGGCTTATAGATGGGGCCGGAAAGTAGTTGATAACGCCAGGTAAATTCATCCTAATGTTTAAATTTATACGACGCAATTAGTTTTCTTAAGGTAAACTCTAGCTTTATATTTATGATTACTGTTCTTTCTGGTCTGAAGTCGCATGTGAATGGGAGACTGAATATTCTCTTGATTACTTGCCCTCTGTAGAAAGAAGGAAGTTTAATTCTGAGATAAGGATGAAGGTTTCTTCCTTCAAGAAGTTTTATATATACAGTCTTAATGGGTTCAGTAGCTCTATGAATACTAATATATTGGGGATCAATAATTCATTAAATGTTACAGTCAGGGAGAAGGTGTTCGTCTGCTGCCCCGGGAAAAATCTGAGGTTCAGAACTTGCTTCCAGACAACACTGCAGAGGAAGATAAAGAGAAAATCTATGGGATTCTTGGGCAGGCAGTGTGTCGTCCAGCTGGGATTCAAGTAAGTGTAAATTTTCTTGCTTAAAAAAATGTTCAACTTCAATGTGAACCTTATTTTTCCTCTACTTGTGATTCATATTAACTCTTGTAAATGTTTTAAAGTTAAAATACAGACAATACCAGAGTTCTCTAAGAAACCATCTGTTAGCTAAGTGGTAATGTACCTGTTTTATGGACTATGGTAATGTGATCAAGAAATGCAGTTGCATGAGTTGCCTAGACAAAAACTGGATTAGGAACTAATATTGATTGTAGAAATGGTTGGAGGACCTAATCAAATCTGTTTTCTCTTTATTTGCATTTAGGATGAAGACATGACTCTACAAATCACTGAAAATGAAGACAATGAAGAAGATGATATGGTGGATGTTATATGGCGTCAGTTATTAACAAGTTGTCCCTGGCTTTCAGATCTTGATGAAAATACAACAGAAGGGTTAATTAAAGTGTGGAGGAAAGTTGTAGACAGAATCTTCAGTCTCTATAAACTCTCCTGCAGTGCATACTTTACTTTCCTCAAACTCAATGCTGGTCAGGTTAGTGTCTGTGCTGGTAGGGAAATCCAGTTACAAACTTTTCTGAGTGATGATATGAACTAATGCTCAGCTTAGAGGAGTATTTCTTTCTTTCAAGGTTCCACTTGATGAAGATGATCCCAGGTTGCACTTAAGAAATACTTCTGAGCAAAGCACTGATGACGTTATTGTGATGGCAACCCTGAGACTGTTACGATTGCTTGTGAAACATGCTGGAGAACTTAGACAGTATCTAGAGCATGGGCTAGAAACTACACCTACTGCTCCTTGGAGAGGTGAGTATATGTTATCTAGTTGTTAAAATTAATTTTGATGTATTTTCTCTAAATACAAGGAGAAAAGTATTCATTGCACTTTCATAAAATGTTTATTTAAGCATGATGGAAAGGGAGCCTGTCTTTTATTAAATAATTTCATTAAAGGTGTTCAGGTCTGCTGTGCATTGTGATCTTAAAATAGATAAGTAGCAGAGATTCTGATCCCCTCCCTCCCCTGCCTTGAGGCACTGAAAGGAGAAAGGAGATGTAGTTTGTGAAGTGTTACGTGATATTACCACCTTAAAAAAAAAAAAAAATGAGGTGGGTTTTTTTTCCTAGCTACAGTTTGAAATGCAGTTAAAGATGTGTGGCTAAAGCGAGATGTCTCAGAAGTAGTTGTTTGTCACTACACTACTGGTTCTGGTTGCTCAGGGACTTTCCCCCAAAAGGTTATTGAGTTGAAGTGTGGAAGGCAGCAGAAGAGGAGGCCAACAATTGCCAAATTGTACTTTTCTTTTGAAACATCCAGCTATGCTGACTTCAAGAACTATTAATGTGACTCTTCTTATTTTTGAAAAGTGATATAACAGATACAATGTGCAAAACTCAATTCCTAGTGCTTGACTAAAGGGTTTATATATTGCATCTGATGTTATCTGTATTTGAATAGTAGAAGAAAATAAGCTATTGCCTGTACTGTGAAAGACAGTTATTCAAAAGCAGTTTTTATTGGGAAACTAGACATTTACATTCTCCCTATGCAAAATCAGTATGCTTTTAAAAATAAAATAAAATTCTGCATAATTTGAAGTGAAATGAAATGAATCAGCACATTTTCTTTTCCTGTTTATGAAGGTATTATACCTCAGCTTTTCTCCCGCCTGAATCACCCAGAAGTGTATGTTCGTCAGAGTATTTGCAACTTATTGTGTCGAGTGGCTCAAGATTCTCCTCATCTGATACTGTATCCTGCAATAGTGGGTACCATTTCACTTAGCAGTGAATCCCAGACTTCAGGTATGGAGGAAAAAAGTAAATGTAGAAATACACTTTATCCAGTATATAAAAATATATTAGCTAAAGTGATACTGAGGGGATTTTTTTCAGTAATTCTGATACTTTCTATCTTACGAGTATTTTTATTATGGGACCTTGCTGATACCTTTAATTTGATTTACCAGTTAGGCAAATGAGTTAGTTTTTTCAATTTTATCATCATAGACTTTGCCAGTACTTAATGTAATATGGGGACCTGATGCTAAACGACGTATTGAGTGATGTATCTTTCAAGGCCAGAACAGTGTAGCTAATAATTTAACATCTGTTTTTAATTTAGGAAACAAGCTGCCTTCTGCCATCCCTACTTTGCTAGGTAATATTCAAGGAGAAGAACTATTGGGTGGTGAATGTGATGGAGGGAGCCCCCCAGCTTCTCAAGAAAGTAGTAAAGATGACACAAAAGTTGGATTAAATGAAGATCAGGCAATGATGCAAGATTGTTACAGCAAAATTGTAGAGAAACTCTCTGCTGCAAATCCAACAATGGTATTGCAGGTAAATAATCCAAATGTATGCTACTCGTGTTCTTACTTGAACCACAAAATACGTAATTTGTACGTCTTGTGAGTAGACCTACTGAAAGTTTGGTGCATCTTTGCTCTTAGGCTGTCATATTTTTTCCAAGTTGTTCATTTACAAAAATAAGTCTTAATACTAGTACTCTTGAAAGTGAATCTTAATTTATTTTATACAGGTTCAGATGCTAGTGGCTGAGCTGCGCAGAGTTACAGTTCTTTGGGATGAACTTTGGTTGGGAGTTTTACTGCAGCAGCACATGTATGTCCTCAGAAGGATTCAACAACTGGAAGATGAAGTCAAGAGGGTCCAAAACAACAACACTTTACGGAAGTATGTCTTTTTTTAATAATTCAAGTGATAATCATAACAAATGTTTGTTCTTGGGGAAGCATACAGTCAAACCGATCAACAGTGTTGTTGCTCCTGAATTCATACTATCCTAGCTGCATCTCTGTAAGCCACTGACCTTATTTCAAGAACAGTTTTATGCTACAGCTAGTACCCTAATCAAATGAGAAACTACAACAGTCTACCTGTGAATCCATGTTGGGATTTCCTTAGTAATAACATGTTAAAACCCAATGCATATTAAGTTGTGGATTATGAGATCCTATAGGTCATTTCCAAGGTCTGTCTTAGAAGTCCGCTGAAATGAAGACAAGCATGTCAAAGGGTGTAATCTGTTTGGAGTTTACTGTAAATAAAGATATTTGGAGTAAAACAGAACATCTTAATCTGCTTTTAGTTTTCAGTGTTTAGCAAGTCTTCCCCCAACCCCTTCCTCCCTCATCTGGGTTCTCCTGTGAATGGATTTGTGGAAGAGGAAAGCCATTCACTGGGCACCTGGCTAAGCTTAAGAATGCCTCGTGAATACTGTAGTCAGGGCTGACATGGAATGGGAGAACAGCATGATCTGAATCTTTCTCTTCCTCTTCTTAATAACTGTGGTACATCCTCAGGAATTAGTAGTAAAGAGCTCTTTTATTAAAGGAAATCAGTTTCTTAGAGTGGTTTGAGCTCTGAACATCTCCTCAGGGTTTCCAGTTGTGAAGAACCCAATTCAGATGTTTCAGGTTATTAAAAAAAAAAAAAAGCATGGTTCAGAGGAACATGTGTTCAATGTGGAATGAAATGCTCTTCCTTTTAATACAGTCATCCTTGAAGACCTCATTTTAGAGATGTAATAATTTTCATGAATTCTTAGATGTCTCATTTGTAGTATTATTTTATGCTCTGCTTATGAAGTAACTTCGTTTTATGGAGTTAGAGGAAATTTTGTGGTGGTTTTTTTTTTTTAATAGAGAGGAGAAAATAGCAATCATGCGTGAAAAGCATACAGCTCTAATGAAGCCCATTGTATTTGCTTTGGAACATGTACGGAGCATCACTGCAGCTCCTGCAGAAACTCCTCATGAGAAGTGGTTTCAGGATAACTACGGAGATGCAATTGAAAATGCGCTAGAGAAGCTTAAGAATCCTTTGAATCCTGCTAAACCGGGAAGCAGCTGGCTCCCATTTAAAGAGGTATTGTATGCACAGACTAAGAGTGCAATATAGAGACTCTTGACACTCTTGCTGCACCATGTGCTTGACCCTCTCCTTAGTATTTTCTTGCTTTTCTCTTGCCACATTGCAATTCCAGCCTGAAACTTCATCTTCTCTGCAATCACCACAGGCATGCTAGACACTAAACCACAGTAATTTTTGCCTCTGTAACAAGTCCTATTGACTGTCTGTATTATTGCATTTCTACCCAATGAAATTATTTTTTTTTTTCAGACCTTGCATCTTCTGCTGTCTGGGATGCTGTCAGTTTTGGGGGCAGAGGGCTTTATTTTTTTTAAATACTGTCTTTCTGAAACTATGCCATTTCAGCAGTGGATTTAAATTTTAACAAGTTGGTACTCTGATTATCTAAGCATAGTCCTTGGGCTGTGCAGCAACCTTCAAATGATTAACCCTTCCCAAAACCACTTTGTGTTTCAATTATGTGATCTCGTCTTAGTTTTTTATGGGTCTGAGAAACAAAATATGTATTCATGTGGATAACCAGAGCTAACCTGGTGGTTTTTAAAAGCTTTGCTAGATAGAACCTAGGTTTTACACACAAATAGACTTTTCTTTTTGTAGCTCCCCTTCTGCTTTGCAGAACAAGCAAGCATGCAGATACATAAACAGAAGGTTGCTGAATGCTGCTGCCTGTGACCATAGCTCAAATATTTATAAATGCAGAGGCAAACCTCTTGAGGAGTTTGATTTGTTGTGACTTTGGTGCTTACTACCAGGCAGGGTGTATTTGCTGCATAAAGGATGTTTTTTAGTTTTTGTCATCTTCATCCTAAGCTGTAAATGGATTAGTAGGGTGGCAAGGATGAAAGATAGTTTAAGAAAAATCTCCACTTAAGAAAAAGCTTCCTGGAAGATGACCACCATTAAGTCTGTTTTGGTGGTGGTGGTGTGGTTTTTTTGTTGGTTTTTTTTTTTGCTAGCTGTTCAGGTGAACCTCAACCTAAACCAAAAAATTTCTTTGGAATAGGTTATGCTAAGTCTGCAGCAAAGAGCACAGAAACGGGCTAGTTACCTTTTACGACTTGAAGAAATCAGTCCGTGGTTGGCTGCCATGATGAACACTGAAATAGCACTTCCTGGAGAAGTATCTACCAGAGACACAGTCACAATTCATAGTGTGGGCAGCACCATCACAATCCTGCCTACCAAAACCAAACCTAAAAAGCTGCTTTTCCTGGGTTCAGATGGGAAGAACTATCCCTACCTGTTCAAAGGTAAGAAACTGAAATTTTCTCATACAAGTTACTGTCTCTTGTTATAAATTAGACTATATTAAAGGTGGGAAGATGTATGGTTGCAACTTCTGTTTTATCGGCCTGCATGATATGGGGAAAGAGTTGTTTGGAGCATCTGCTCCCTCTCTTCCCTACCTCCCACTTCACCATACATTCTCAAGGAATTTTGCCTTGTAAAGCTATAAGTCAGGGGTGTTTTAGATCCCTTCTTTATAAGGGTTGCATCAGAAACAGTGTTCTGCTTGCATAATGATAGGATTAGCTGGATGCTCTTTTCCAGAAGCTTAAGGTAGCACCCAGAAGAGAACTTGAGAGACTTCATGCCTTCCCTGAAAGGGAAATACCTATTTGTTATGTTAGTAACTGCTGTGTGTACTGCTCATGGAGAGAGCTGTCATAAACTGGTGATTCTAGTAGGTAAATGCTATGTAAACATTTAGGTTTAGGCTGAACAACTCATCCTTAATCTGCATAATTTATAAAGCTATTAATAGTCTGAAATGAAGTAGGATTTCAAAAAAAGCTAAATTTTGGCCTTTAAGAGAAGAATTTATTTAGATCTAGAAACTGAATTTGAAACAAAATAAATTTATTGCAGGTTTGGAAGACTTGCATCTAGATGAAAGAATCATGCAATTCTTATCAATTGTGAACACAATGTTTGCTACTATTAACCGTCAAGAGACACCAAGGTTCCATGCAAGGCACTACTCTGTGACACCTCTGGGAACAAGATCAGGCTTGATCCAGTGGGTGGATGGAGCTACACCTTTGTTTGGTCTTTACAAGCGGTGGCAACAGCGAGAAGCTGCTTTACAAGCACAAAAGGTAACAACTATGTTTTATGCCAGTTAGAACAATTCGGAAGGGAATCTTTTATTCTCATTTGCTTTACAGTTCTAAATAACGTAGTCTTAAAAAGATTGCGTTTTGTTCATAATAATACAGAATGGTTCTGTGTATTCATATCTCTTGGGATTTCATCAGATGTCAATGAAATTGCATGTATGTATTACAATATTTAACTTAAATATACTGTTCTGGAATGATAATTCGAGGAGAACTGGTTTTGAACAGAGTTAAACTTGGTTGAAATTATTTTAGTTCCATATCTCAATTGCTTATTCTCATTTCATTTTAAATCTAGTTTCTACAGTTATATTTTTGAAATTTACCTTGATAAGAGTAGAGTTAGGCCAAAACCAATGTGTTTTCAACTATTGAATTTTTAAAGAATTCTCTGAGCTGTAGAAGTCATCCTCAGTAGAGGAGTTGATTTCATAATTTCATTCTCACCAGAACTGAATTTGGGATACTTTTCTGTGGTAATGAGTTGTTGATATGTAAACTACCATTTTTACCTCTTCTAGGCTCAGGATTCTTACCAGACTCCTCAGAATCCTGGAATAGTGCCTAGACCCAGTGAACTTTACTACAGTAAAATTGGACCCGCTTTAAAGGCAGTCGGGCTTAGTCTTGATGTGTCACGTCGTGACTGGCCCTTGAATGTCATGAGGGCTGTTCTAGAAGAACTGATGGAAGCAACTCCCCCAAATCTCCTAGCTAAGGAGCTCTGGTCATCATGCACTACACCAGATGAATGGTGGAGAGTTACACAGGTGAGTTACAACAAATACATTTTCCCTTTGAAAGGCTGTGTTTCTAATGGGGTGAGGGGCAACAAATGCCTGGGATATGTTCAATCAATGATACTTGTGAGTTAGGAGAGCTAGCACTGCTGAAGTTTTATGTAACAGGAAATGTTGGCAATTGTACCATCTGGAATAAAAAATGGGCACGCACCTGATAGCTCTATGTTATTATATTAGAATTATCAGCCTAAGACATGAAAACTCTTGTAAGATATCATCGGACAACAAATAGAAAACAGCTTGGAATAAGTTGGTTTGATTTGTCTTAACGCTTAAAATAATGTTTTAAGATGGTAGTCAGTCCAATGTGTTGGCAGAGGATTCCCACAAATAATTTTTTCCTGAAACTCTCTTTAAAGTCGTATGCAAGATCCACTGCAGTTATGTCCATGGTTGGCTACATCATTGGTCTTGGAGACAGACATCTGGATAATGTTCTTATAGATATGACTACAGGAGAAGTTGTCCACATAGATTATAATGTTTGCTTTGAAAAAGGTAATTTAAAAAATGCTATATGTTATTCAAATAAAAGGTTTCCTTTCTTGGTAATTAAAAGAAACAACTTAAATTTTTATCTTAAAGGGAAGAGCCTTAGGGTACCAGAGAAGGTTCCGTTCCGGATGACACACAATATTGAAACAGCACTTGGAGTGACAGGAGTCGAAGGGGTTTTCAGGCTTTCTTGTGAACAGGTAAGTTAAGAAAATTGCATAAAACTGAGGGCTGTCACTTTCCAAATACTATCTTAGAACTTTTTTTATCAAACGTTCTGCTGTTGATTTATAAAGCCTTCCCCTTTTCTGCTGTGATTTTAATTGGACTCAGTTTAGATGCATCTATTTAAGAAATACAAGAATGTTGGATAAATACACATGCAAGTAGTGCCACAACTGCAGTTCGGGGGCTAGGGACGACGACTTGTAGGTCTAGATGTAAAATGTTATGTTCCTCCTGAAGCTTTTTCGTGAAGTTTTGCTTATCCTCTTTCTTCAGGACTTGTCCTTTATAAACATGACAGATATGTTTTTAAAAAGAAAAATGCTGTGAACAAAGGAGAGTTTTCTTCCTCAAGTGTCTGTTGCTAGAGTATAGAGTTTGTGTGGAAGGCTAGAATGCAATCTTTAGTTGTAGTGATGCTACTATAGGCTAGCTGCATTTGTACATACTGTGGTGTTCTTCCTAGATT
The DNA here is from genome assembly GCA_035590195.1 of Aviceda cuculoides. Taxonomy (NCBI): domain Eukaryota; kingdom Metazoa; phylum Chordata; class Aves; order Accipitriformes; family Accipitridae; genus Aviceda; species Aviceda cuculoides. The sequence goes on along the minus strand of JAVJGG010000061.1, from coordinate 10,439,031 downwards.
TATAGTGGTTAGGGATAAGTTAAGGATTTCTGTACCTACTCAAGTACGGTATTTTGCATTTTAAATTTCACTGTTCTACAAGGATAATGCAGAATGAGTCTGTTTAAAATACGATGCAGGTGCTTCATATTATGCGGCGTGGGAGAGAGACTTTGCTTACGTTGCTTGAAGCTTTTGTTTATGATCCTCTGGTGGACTGGACAGCAGGAGGCGAAGCAGGATTTGCTGGAGCTGTCTATGGTGGTGGTGGCCAGCAGGCTGAAAACAAACAGAGCAAAAGAGAAATGGAAAGAGATATTACACGTAGTCTCTTTTCTTCAAGAGTGGCTGAGATAAAGGTGAGTTTACTACAATAATTTTTCTATTTTATAACTGAAGTAGGCCCTGTGCTTTCACTTCATTTATTTGCATTTTAGGGGTGGCGGAAGAGGTGGTCTTTTATTAGAAATAGTTCAAAAATTTTATTGATCTAAATTGAGTTTGTATTGAGGGAAGTGCTTGTACGGAACTTGCAAATATTTTTCATTTTCTGTGTGCTTAATTCTAAAACATGTTTTAATGTTTTGCCTGAATCTGGGCTAGAGGAATAATAATAGAGGTTTAGAGAGCAGTCTAAATAAAGAATGTCTGTTAAGCTTTAACACTTGTAGCACTAGAGGTAGTCCTAGATGAACAGCATCATGGAAGGGTTAACTGCTGCCATATATTACTTTCATTAATTTTTGTTTTAAGTCCAGTACCTTAACATCTGTGTCTTGGTTATAGGTTAACTGGTTTAAGAACAGAGATGAAATGCTTGCTGTGCTGCCAAAATTGGACAGTAGTTTAGAAGAGTATCTGAATCTGCAAGAGCAGTTGACAGATGTAGAAAAGTTGCAAGGAAAACTACTGGAGGAGATAGAATTTCTGGAAGGTGCAGAAGGAGTGGATCATCCCTCCCACACGCTTCAGCACAGGTACAGCGGAGCCAGGAATTCTGTCAGGAATCTCGCAGCTCAATACCGATGGTGGTTTAGTAATGTACTTATGAGTTAAATGTTAGAAATGTATATATGAGTGAGATTAATAGCTGGCTAAAAGCTCTTCTTACAGTAAGAAAGTCACTTCTTGTACAGAAGAACTATTGAAACCGTATTCCTACTGAATAATCTTATTTATGTCCTATGCCTCGTACTCCATCAATATAACTTGTGCTAGTATGTGTTCCACACTTGACCCTCAAGACAAGAGACAGAATGTGCTGAATGTGGTGTCCCATCAAATTAATCCACGTAATGCAGCTATTGATAAATAGCACAAAAATCTTTTCATCTAAGTTTCTAATTCTTTAACTTATTTTTCAAGTTTATTTGAAATTGATCAAGGATTTCAGAATTACATGAATATGCACATGCATTCGTTATTTTTTAGGAAAACAATTATTAACACAACATTGTTGAAGTTTTATGTAATGGGTAAGAATTTGTTCATTTTCTGGTCAACAAGGTAGTTGTATTGTTCAATATAGTTTTGTATTGAATATAGTTAAGTATGTTTTTTTTCTTGTAGTACTTACTTGATTATGTGGCTTCAATAATTCAGGTATTCTGAGCACACACAATTGCAGTCTCAACAAAGAGCTGTCCAAGAAGCAATCCAGGTGAAGCTGAATGAGTTTGAGCAGTGGATAACGCATTACCAGACTGCTTTCAGTAATTTAGAGGCAACGCAACTTGCAAGTCTTCTTCAAGAAATTAGCACACAAATGGACCTAGGTATAAAACAATATTTGTGGGGGGGTTTTTAATGGTTTTAAAATAACTAGAGTTTAATATCAGGAGGTATTATGAGTATCCTTTAACTTAAAGCCAAGGACTTGTATACAATAAATTAAAAGAAAGAGGGTTCTTTAAAGGGTGGTTTAGAGCACTTCAAGGTTTCTGTGGCAAGCTGTCGGAAGGAACTTGTCTGTCTTACCCTAGCTGGGCATGAGATTATTCTCTTACCTTGTGCTCAACATTCCCAATATGAATTCTCCATGCCTTCTTCATCACAACTAAAAGAGTATTTTTGAAAAGTTGTTAATGCTCAGTATTTGTATGGCATAAAATATGTGTGCTTCAGAGATGCATCTTAATTTTTAACCATCTTTCTTAAAAGGTCCTCCAAGTTATGTACCAGCCACAGCATTTCTGCAAAATGCAGGCCAGGCACATCTAATCAGTCAGTGCGAACAACTGGAAGGAGAAGTTGGTGCTCTTCTCCAGCAGAGAAGATCCGTGTTACGTGGTTGTCTTGAACAATTGCACAACTATGCAACAGTAGCTCTTCAGTACCCAAAAGCTGTGTTTCAGAAGCACCGAATAGAGCAGTGGAAAACCTGGATGGAAGAACTCATCTGTAACATGACAATAGAGCGTTGTCAGGATATCTTTAGGAAGTAAGTTGACAGAATAATGGATTGTTTGAAGAACTTAATTTTCAATTCAGTTTCTAATTAAAATGAATACTTTTGCGAGGACTGATCTAATTATAAAGCAAGACAAGATTAAGTTGTAATACCAGGAGTTTGGAGGAAAGAATTAAATACTGCTTTAAAAATACTGTTCCAGAGTTTAATCTGTGTACTGCAAAAAGAAAACCAACTAATGTTGCCCAGTAATGAACAAATGAAGAACCATGTTTGTGGCTTTAGGGAAGTGGTATTTAGGGGTTTTAGAAACTTCTAGTATTTAAAAATCACTTAAGTCAACTAAAGACTTTTTTAATAAAGCAGATTTTCAAGAAATTATTTTTTTTCTTTAGAAGAAAAAGTCAGGCCATTTCAACATTATTACTGCTTGGCTTACAAGATCTAGATTGTGTTGAACCATTTACAGGGAATTTACAGGAACCTGTTTACTTCCTATTTCTTACCTTCTAGTCATTCTTTGCTTCAAGGACTACTGTTCATTTTCTGTCCTTGCGAACAGGTATGAAATGTGGTCTGTTCCAGGACTTTATGAAAGTGTCATTAGGGTAGCCATCAACTGCTGTGGTATTTAGAGTTGATATGGAATAGGTGATGTGGGAACTGTTTTAACACCTACCCACAGAGCAGAATGCAATTTGCTAGCGCTTGAGAACGGAGAATTTTGTCATTTTACTTTTGCTTTGCAGGTATGAAATGCAATATGCTCCTCAACCACCTCCAAGTATGTGTCAGTTCATAACTGCTACAGAAATGACTCTACAGCGCTATGCAGCAGATATAAATAACAGACTTATCAGGCAAGTGGAACGTTTAAAACAGGAGGCAGTTACTGTACCTGTTTGTGAAGAGCAGCTGAAAGAAATTGAACGTTGCATAAAAGTTTTCCTTCATGAAAATGGAGAGGAGGGCTCACTGAGCTTAGCAAGCGTTATCATCTCTGCTCTTTGTACGCTGACAAGGTGAGTTGCCTCTTGTGAAATTTTTTTGTGCGTTCACATATGAGGCCACATAAAAGGAATATTCAAGTGGCATAATTATGTGGAGACTGCAATAGCAGGCAGGTTGTCTAACTGTCATAATTCATCTAGGCGCAATCTGATGATGGAAGGTGCAGCATCTAGTGCTGGAGAGCAACTGGTTGATTTGACTTCCAGAGATGGAGCCTGGTTCTTGGAGGAGCTTTGCAGCATGAGTGGGAATGTTACGTGCCTTGTGCAGTTGCTGAAGCAGTGTCATCTTGTACCCCAGGACTTAGATATTCCTAACCCAATTGAAGCATCAGAAGCTGTTCACTTGGCGAATGGAGTGTATATATCACTTCAGGTGATACTTTTGTGTTGCTTTTTCTTTCCTCATCCCCAACCTTCTAAGGCTTCAGCTAAGCCAATCTTAACAGCTTCTTCCTCAAACAGCTGAATGTTTGTTTATGATGCTGCTGAGATTTTCTCGTTTTGTTTTGTTGGACCTTAGTCTTGATTGCTGTATTTGGCTGAGCTGAACAGGCATTTGCTACTGCCATTTACATTTTTATTGGTTGAAAGAAACCATTTTGATCTATACATGACAAATTGTAAAAATTGCTGTTAAGTAACCATGAGAAAGAAATTAGTATCAGATTTATAGATGCACCAGCTTCATGTCTTGCTTTCATTCTTTTATTCTGTTGCTGGCAGTCCAGATCAACTTCCAAACTGTTTAGTATGCGCTCTTCCTGTTTCCTGCTCCTGCTAAGCCTTACTTATTTTCACCTGAAACAAGAAGTTTGAAACAAATTCTGAAAGCCTGTTTCACAGGCCCCTATCTCCAAGACTGGGAAGGAGAAAAATGCATTTATAATTTTGTGTTTTAGAAATGTTTCCACTTTAACAAAACGAACAAAAAACATTAGTGACAGCTTGAGTAAAATATCTGCTGAAGACTTAGGTGGTTTATGAACTATGGCTGGTGTAAATAGCTTTGTTGAGGCTTTTGCTTCCACTGTATTGTATTTGAAAAATATTTTCCTACCAACCTGTGTAAACGTGTTGAAATTTTCATCACTTTGTTTCTTTACTCTTCGAAGTATTAACATTTCAGAAATTTTTCAGAAACATGCATGCAATTTCATTGCATTGCAGCTGAGATCTTTCACCCACACATTGTTGTCTTCCCTGTGAGCTCTTGGGTAAGAGCTCACTGAGCAGCCAAGATAACTAATCTTTTTGGTGTGTCTTGTCTCATTTTGGAGACAGAGTGCATTGGTTGGTTCTTTCTGTAGTGGCTGCCTTTAGCCCTGTGATGCATTCTACTTGGGGAAAATTGCTTTATGCCACTTAAGGTACTGTTTTTCTTACCTGCATTGATTTCTATGGCATGTGTAGGACTAGCAAAATAATAACTATCTGGCAGGCTTGTTTGGTTTTTTTTCTTCCTTGACTAGTCCAGTCAGTTTAGCAAATCGTAAATTCAGTAAATAATTTAACTCACTCATTTATAGTTATGGAATGGAACGGACAAGAAGTTACATAATTTGATGAAATTGATTTGCAAAGTGTGATCTCTGTACCACTAATCCTCTGCTGAGGATTACTGTAAGGTATTGTTGCTGATACTATTGAGGCAGTTGTTGCTACGTTGTGCAAATGTCAAACCTTTGGGTTTGTACAGGGTTTAATGTATTCCTGATTTTTTTTAAATAAAAAAAAAAAAAAAAAGGCAGATTTTGAACCTTGGCTGACCACCGTCATGTTACCTTTTAGATAATGTCTACCATAGGGTGGTGTAATACTAAAATGAGAAAGATGATGCATATGATACTTTTTGAGAGGGGAAAATTTCTTAGGTTTTCATACTTACTTCCCAACAGGAATTGAACTCGAACTTCCGACAGATCATTTTCCCTGAAGCTCTTAGGTGCTTAATGAAAGGAGAGTATACTTTAGAAAGTATGCTTCATGAGTTAGATAATCTTATTGAACAAACAACTGATGGAGTCCCTTTGCAAACATTGGTTGAATCTCTTCAAGCCTACTTACGAAATGCCGCTATGGGACTAGAGGAAGAAACGCATACTCATTACATTGATGTTGCAAGGTAAATCACTTTTTTTTTGGTTCAGGTATGAGAGAATGAAGACTGCAGAACATTAGTTTGTCTAAATTTTATTATTTGTTTGACGTACAGGCTGTCCTTGCCCAAGAATGCCCTGAAACAGAGTGCAGTGTCTAAAGTGTGCACGTTTCCTCTCTGTATGTTTGTGTGTTTATCCGCATGCATACATAGAAATACAGAGCTATGGCAATTTACATTTACATCTGCTTAAAATTGACTTTTGCTAGTCAGCTTTTTCCAAGGTCTGTAGTTGTGATTGTATGTTTGAAGTTAAGGGATGCTAAAAATAGGAACTGGTCCATTAGTTTGCGGGAGGAAGCTGTGAAAGGGAGAGTTTGTAACCACGGCACTCCTCTCATCAGGTGGTTTGATGAGCAGCTTTTGCGTAATGAAAGTATCAGTTACTTCATTTAAAAAAACAAAACACAAACAAACAAAACCCCAACCAAACAAGAAGACTTGTGCATCTTGTCATGTGGGACAGTACCTTTCTGGGGAAGTGCTTGGTAGACAACTGAGCCAATTCAAAAGCTTGATGCCAAGTAGAAGTGATCTTGCTGCTCCCTTTGAGTCAGTTATGGTGGTTCCGTCAGTGGTACAGTGAAGGCTTATATATCAGTTGAAAACAATTTACTTTTTCTCTCTTAGGTTAGTTTTTTCTTCTTGGTTTACCCATTGGTGAGCCTACTCAGCCTGTTGAGGGTCAAAACTGATATAAGGGAGGGAGAGGATAAGACAACCCTTTCAGGAGCAGCAAGCTGTTAAACCATCTCAGCCATAACCCAACGCCTCATCCTCCACCTTTTTACCCCATACTCCATTCAGTCAGTTATATGTGTATCTGTTACAAAACCAGTACTTGGTTTTCAAGGAAGGAGAGGTAATATTTACATCAGTTACTATTCATAACTTTTTTTACCATGGTCATAGGAAGTATAGTCTGTATCCTCTACCTGTATTTTAAATTAGCTTTGTAGCTGGTCCTTTAATACAATCCTATCTTATGTGGTATCCTTAGCTGTTCTTATGAGACCAGCATTAGGATTCATGTGGTGAGGATAGGAATAGCCTGCCCTGCAAAAATTTCATCTTGTTCAGATGCAACTTAATGCCAATCTGCTCTAGCTGTGGGATCAATCAGGGTAAGAAAATCCTATTTATTTCTTGTAGACTAAGCAAAAACATGTAAAAGTCTCTTTTTTTTTTTTTTTTTTTGAAGAGTACTTCATGCTCAGTATGGCGAACTGATTCAGCCAAGAAATGGTTCAGTTGATGAAACTCCCAAAATGTCAGCTGGTCAGATGCTTTTGGTAGCCTTTGATGGAATGTTCGCTCAAGTGGAAACTGCATTTGGTTTATTGATTGAAAAGGTATGGATTTGTTCTTTTCACAGTGCGCTGAGTCAGGAGTATGAAAGTTTTATCAAAACAAAACTAATTTATTTCCTTTACATTGCTCAGCTAAACAAGATGGAAATACCTGTTGCTTGGCGTAAGATTGATGTAATTAGGGAAGCCCGCAGCACCCAAGTTAACTTCTTTGATGATGACAATAATCGGCAAGTTCTAGAGGAAATTTTCTTTCTGAAGAGACTGCAAACAATTAAAGAATTTTTCAGGCTCTGTGGTACCTTTTCTAAAACATTGTCAGGTAAATATATGTTATCAAATACTCAGTATCGCTTTGTCCACTTCTCATCCCGTGTCCTTTTGAGAAGAATTTAAAACGGTCACTTTTACTCTAACTTACCTTTCATATATGGCAAGTATGCAGAAATTAATTTTTAATTCCTGTAATCTTGCTGTGTTTATAAGTCAGATAATATTTTTCTAGATGCATCAAATGTTTTGTTTATAACAAAAATACTGTTTCTTTCCTTTAAAAGGGATCAGTTCCCTTGAAGACCAGAATGCAGTAAATGGACCTGTTCAAATTGTTAATGTGAAAGCCCTTTACAGAAACTCTTGTTTTAGTGAAGACCAAATGGCCAAACCAATCAAGGCCTTTACAGCTGACTTCGTGAGGCAGCTTCTAATTGGCCTTCCAAATCAAGCTTTGGGACTTACTTTGTGCAGTTTCATCAGTGCTTTGGGTGTCGATATCATTGCTCAGGTAGAGGCTAAAGACTTTGGAGCAGAAAGCAAAGTTTCTGTGGACGACCTGTGCAAGAAAGCTGTGGAGCACAATATCCAAATTGGCAAGTTCTCGCAGTTGGTCATGAACAGGGCAACAGTATTAGCTAGTTCCTACGATACAGCATGGAAGAAGCATGATCTAGTGCGCAGGCTTGAAACCAGTATTTCATCTTGCAAGACCAGTCTTCAGAGAGTGCAGTTGCATATTGCTATGTTCCAGGTAAGACCACAATGCATGTTATTTTTCTCCAAATTGCGTCTGTGGAAAGTAAGCTTTATTTACTGTGTCTGAGCACAAGAACTTTTGTACTTTGTTGAATGATCTTTAGAGTATTTTAACAGACCTGATGAAGTATTTTGGTTTTGAATTATTCTGTAAATGTATAAGGAAAAATGTGTTACAGATAGCTTCTTTTGAAGATGGGCTGCTTTATAAGATGCAAATATGGCAATGTGTAAATTCTTTTTCAAGTCAATACATGCAATTTTTTTTCAATAACCATTAAGTCATTTATTGGAAAAGAAGTCATTCACTGGCTTTCTTACTAGCATTATTGTTCCATTCTCCCCCTTTTTTTCAAACGAACTATGACTTTAAGGGAGGAGATTGCTTAAAACAGAGGGTACGCATTGCTGAATGTCATCTTATGCCTTTCCTTCAAAATCTTAATGCATTAACTGTCTTCTTGCTCCACTGTTTGCCTCATGAAAAAATAAAAATAGCAGCAGTATCAATCCTGAAAATGTTCTTCTGAGGCTTTGGATAAATGCCATTGTGTACCTTGAGCTGTATGCTGGGATCCAGTTGTATTGTAGTATCATTGATCTTCATTTTGTAGTGATTTGTAGGTTAAGGGTAAAGACTTTATGTCAGTTAACAAACCATTTAATAGACTTGTAAGCAAAATTGTCTTGGTTTTAATGCATCACAAGTGAATTGTTTCTGAATATTGATGGGTTTTCCTTTAGATCAAGGAAATATGTGTAAATCACTTCTAGTAAGTTAAAGACTGATTAGTGATATAAATATCTAAGCCAGGAAAACATAGTTTACAACTACTTATATAATTTAACACTCTCTAATGATTTACAACTTTTAAACGTGCCGGTATCATCTGACACCTAGCCCTTTTAAGATGTGCTTACTTATAAAGTATACCAGAGTACTAGAATTGCTGTTCGTGAAGCAAAGTATTTTGTGCTGAGCAATATTGATAATCAAGTGTTCCCATTATTTTCTTAAAGTGGCAGCATGAAGATCTCCTCATCAGTCGCCCACAAACTATTTCTGTTACTCCTCCACCTCGTTCTGCGATTTTAGCCAATGTGAAAAAGAAACTTCACACACTCAGTCAGATTGAAGCTTCAATTGCAACAGTCCAGGTACTACTATTTTTGGGAGGTTTATTCAGCAGCATATTGAAACGTGACTAACACAAACTGCAAAATTATCTGCCACCTTCAGATGGTTATCTCTCTTGCTATCGAAGCACAAATTTAGTGGTATTTTCATTGACCTCTTTCGGTCTGTCTGAAGTATACTATTACATTGTTTGATTTTGCTGTCTCATACAAAATATTCTCTCTGGAATATTGGTAAATCTGTTTCATGAGCAAATATGAACATGTGAAATTACCTTTCCTTCTGAAGGCTGACCACTCTCCTATTCTTTAAGTTTGTCTGACTTAAATCATCCTTACTATCATTTTACTAGCTAGGCATCAGAAGCTTCCTTTGTAGATCTGGGCAAATCAATTATACTGCATGTTAAGGTTTCTGTGTGCTGTGGCTTGGCTCAGCTTTTTAGACTTTTGGGTATCAGTAATACAGAATGTTTAATTGCTTAAAATAAATACTGCTTAGCTTCTTGAATTTTGATTTCCTTTTTAGTTATGAAGGTACTCTTTGTAATAATTTTTTGAAGATTATTTGTAAAATAATTCAGGACTGCTATGATTTTGTAAAATTTTTAGTCTAGAAATGTGATTACTTCTAACTTGCTTTCGTTTTTTTTCTGGTGGGTTAAAATCTTAGACAGGTGACTTTATTTTGATAACAATCAAATCCAGTTGTGATGTGTGCTGATAATAAACCTTTAAACAGCATAAGCTAGCATTTGTCAATCATGAATACCACATTCTTTTATATATATGTGTATAAGAATGTGTCTGCATGTGTTATATATGTGTAATTTTTTTTAAAGTTAAGCAGTTAGGCTTAAGGTGGTATATATCAGTATGGATTATCTATATGTTTGGGTTTTTTTCTTCTCCAATGCAGGAGAAGCTAGCAGCACTTGAAGCAAGTATTGAGCAGCGTTTAAAATGGGCAGGAGGTGCTAATCCTGCACTGGCACCAGTCTTGCAAGATTTTGATGCCACTATTGCCGAAAGAAGAAACCTTGTACTGAAAGAAAGTCAAAGAGCAAGTCAGGTACTATGCATAAGTATAGTACTATTGACTTGATAAGTGTGTTTACTCTTTATTTCCTACTTGAGATTTATGTAGAAATATTTTTTTTCCCCCTCAGCATCTAAAGAGCAAACATAGATAATGAAATACTTCTGGGAATCCCACTTTAAAAGCAATATGAGTACTCTCTTGGAGAATTGCTGCAGGGTTGGACGACCCTGAAATGATACTGCTACAGTAACAGAATGGCTTTACTGCTGTATTTAAAATTCTCCCTTCTAAGTACATGGAGCAAATGCAGTTTGTGTAAAAGACAGCTTAGTTGGAATAATTTTTCTCACTCTTGCTTTGATTTTTCAGGTCACTTTTCTGTGCAGTAATATCATTCATTTTGAAAGTTTACGTACTAGGACAGCAGAAGCCTTAAATCTTGATGCTGCATTATTTGAACTTCTCAAACGCTGTCAACAAATGTGCTCATTTGCATCACAGTTCAACAGTTCAGTCTCTGAGCTGGAGCTTCGTCTACTTCAGAGAGTGGTAAGTAAAGGTCAAAGCAAAATATGTAATGCTACAGAATCGCTGTAATCATGAGTTCTCAATTTTGTCTTTCATTCTAAATTAATGTTATGTATTACTTCTAATGGGTTGTGGATTACGGAGTTTATTCCATCAGCTGCTAAACAGTTGGCAGTAGCATCTGCACAGTAATTGAGTCTTATCTCTGGATACAGATACAAAAATGTTTCTCTTATTTTTAGGGCACTGGTCTTGAACATCCTATTGGCAGCTCTGAATGGCTTCACTCAGCTCACAAGCAGTTGACCCAGGAAATATCTACACAGAGAACAGTGCAAACAGAAAGAGAACAGCAAATAGAAACAGTTTGTGAAACAATGCAGAATCTGGTGGATAGTATTAAAACTGTGCTCACAGGTCATAACAGACAACTTGGAGATGTCAAACATCTTCTGAAGGCTATGGCAAAGGTATGTCTAAAACATCATTAAATTTATTCCTCAAACCCATGTCAACATAGTTTAAGAAACATAACACTTGTAACTATGTGCTTTTTAGAGTATCTAGAAACAGTGAAATGTGTTCAGGCATATGGATTTCAAGGCAAAATTAATTTCATCTCTAAGAATTCATAAAGCTTTATTTCTAGAGTTAGGCTAATCAGGCTTTGTTGAATTAAACCTTTTCTCTCATTTGGCACTTGAAACATTTTCTTTGTGTTTACAAATCCTCTTGGTTTTTAATCAGTAAAACATTAGATCTTTTCCAAATTTATTTTCTTGAAATGTAACTACTGAAAATTATGGCTGTTATTAGTCAAATGACAAGCTGAGGGGCTGAAAAGGCTAAGAAATGCTCAACTTTATTCTCTTAGCCAAAATACAGCAAATCATTAACCTTTTGCATATCTTTCTTACAGGATGAAGAAGCAGCTTTGGCAGATGGTGAAGATGTTCCCTATGAGAATAGTGTTAGGCAGTTCTTGGGTGAATATAAATCATGGCAAGATAATATTCAGACAGTTTTGTTTACATTAGTTCAAGTTATGGGTCAAGTCCGCAGTCAGGAACATGTTGAAATGCTGCAGGAAATAACTCCCACCTTGAAAGAACTAAAAACACAGAGCCAAAGGTAAGAAAGTCACCTTCTCTCAGGTGAAGGCATTTTGCTTGTGTACTTGTATATAGCAGGTACACAGCGTGGGGTACCTACACGGTGGTTGTCTTAGAATGCAGAAAGCTTTTTGCAAAGTTTGACTTCACTTTCTTTTTGAGTTTTCAATAAGTCAAGTAGTCGCATGAATATTTATCAACTCCATTATGTTTCCTAGTGTCTACAATAATCTAGTGGGTTTTGCATCACCCTTAGTCACGGATACATCAAATGAATGCTCAAGCCCAACGTCAGCTGCTACATATCAGCCAACCTTTGCTGCAGGTAATACCTGAAAAAGTACAAACTTTAAAACATCAGGAATTGATACTAGAGAGGGGATCATAACTTCTATTAAATTTTTAAATACAGACTATATAAAATCCAAGTCATTCAGCATACAATACTGAATGAGTGCTTGATCATAGCCTTTGAATAGCCTTCAAGATCTGGATTCACTCCACAAAGCCCAGAATACATGGAAAGCATCGTCATGTATATCGACCGAACTGTAATTTCTGTTTAAATGAGTATTAACATTTATGGTGAATTTGGAATTAATCCTGAAACCCTAAAAAGGCATTCACGTTTACAAAATTTTCATTACTTTACAGTTAAAAACTTGAATAAAGTTTCTCACGAGCATGGGTTTCTTCCTATTCAAAGGATTATTTTACTGTCAATATTTGGAATAAGTGCAGGTTCCTGTCATACCAAATGATAGAATTAGAGGTTAAGAGAGCCCATAGAAATTTGCTTAATGTAAATGAATGTTTTGCAATGGAACAAAACCTCTTATTTACAAAGTGAAAGAAATTAGAAAATGGAAAGATTGAAGAGAGAACTGGTGCAGAGTTTAAAATACAAGTTTAAAATGCATTTGTACTGAAGTATTGATAGCTGCATTTGATAAACATTTAATTGTGCTTTTTCTTGCATCTATAATATATTATTTTGAATACTTTAAGCACTTTTAAACTTGCTTTACAGCTGTACGTAGCAATACAGGGCAGAAAACTCAGCCAGAGGTGATGTCGCAGAATGCAAGAAAGCTAATTCAGAAAAATCTTGCCACGTCAGCAGATACTCCTCCAAGCACAGTCCCAGGAATTGGCAAAAGCGTTGCCTGTAGTCCCAAAAAGACAGCCAGGGACCCTAAAACAGGAAAAGGTAAATATAGGGCTTAAAAAAAAAAACAAACAAAAAAAAAACCAACCAAAAAACTGACCACTGATAGTACAACAAAAAACCCTGAAACACCTCAGTGGGCTTCTGTGCAGGAATGTAAAATTGAATTAATTTTATTTTGTACCTTTAGCCGTGCAGGAAAGGAATTCGTATGCAGTTAGTGTGTGGAAGAGAGTCAAAGCCAAGTTAGAGGGCCGAGATGTGGATCCCAACAGGAGAATGTCTGTTGCTGAACAGGTAAGATGAAAATAGTAAAGTTCCAGTACTGGTCCTTGCTGTAAATATTTGGTAGTAAGCACATGTGTATGTATGCTGGAGCCTGCCTGAAAGGCTAAAATCGTATTGTGAATGGGGGGTCCCTTTTGAGATGTGTGGTTTATATTCCAACACAAATCGAGATGTGCTGCTGCCTTGTATTACTGCATTCATTTTTATTTTTATCAAATGCTTTTGTATTCTATGTCGTAGATGTATATACAACTCATGAGTTGGATAAAATTGCCTTTTGTATGTCAGTAAGCTAACATTTGTTACACAGCTGTTGATATCTAGGGAGAACGAGAGATCTGTACAGCTGTCTAAAGGACAGATCTTGTCTGTGTTTACTAGCGTAACACAGCCACACTCCTGTCTCTGGGAAACTGAGTCGGGACCCAGATGTCCATGTAAATTTGAGAATGTTGTGACTATTTTCAAGATAGGGGCTATGAATGAGATGATGTGTGATCTTTTTTGCCTCTGCAGTACAAATTCCTGTTTCGTATGTGAACTACACAAAATTTTGTAAGATTAAGTTTACAGTTACTATAGATTTTCACTGGAATTTTGTATTTGCAGGTGACATTCAACAGTAAATTTTAAGATCACTTAAATGCTTTTAAAAATCTAGCTTATTTTTAATTACCTCTTTGACCTTTTTAATAGGTTGACTTTGTGATTAAGGAAGCAACTAATCTAGATAACTTGGCTCAGCTGTATGAAGGTTGGACTGCCTGGGTATGAGTAGGGAGAAAGCAGATCAGTCTGGTTCAGTGAGGTCAGACATCCACCAGAATCAACTCGGCCTCAGGCATCCATAGCCGCACCACAGTCGGTGGTGATGCATACTGGGGCTTAATCTGAGGAAACCTAGGAAATCTCGGTGCACTGGGAAGTGAATCCTGCAGGATAGCTGCACTCAGGGATACGCTAAACAATGGTCTGCAACCCCCACGGTCAAGGGTGAAAGCTCACCGCTTGAACAACATGGTTTGTCTTTCTGCTATGGAAGAACTGCAAACGTGTCTGGGGGTTAGCTGCAGAAAGAAATCGGGATGCTACAAACCGCAGAGTGATTTGGAACTCAATTCCACCTGACCCTGTGAACAATTCAGGAAACACCGAACCCTGTTCAAAGAAAAACGGAAAAAAATGGGGCCATGAAGAAATCACAGCAAGGGAAGATTTGATGCATTCAGATTCTTGTTACTCTTGTTGCGTGGCAACAGTGCTGGTTGAGTTGACCAGTTAGTACGGAAAAAGGCTACCAAATGTAAACTTCAGAAATGGACTGAAAGCAAAGAGCTGTACATCAGATATACGCTGCATTGGAAGAACTTCTGAGATAGAAGAAAAAGCCTTTGTTCTCTCCTCCCTTTCCTCTTTCCTTTCTTTCCTCCCTCCCAGCCCCTCCTTGCATACACCCCTCTTGGCTTATTCTTGTAGGTTAGGCGTACTTCCAATATACTTATTATTTCAATCCTTCTGCTTCACAGTTTAGTCAAATTAACAACTTAAATTTTGTTTGTTAAACAAATTTTCCAAAAGCACTGAAAATACAGAACATCAATGATTACTTATGAGTTGGATGGTCAAATGCAAAATGTAAGTTTGGTTATTTTAAAGTCATTTATGTGATTCTATTATGTACAGTTTCTCAAAATTGTCACTGTGCATTTAAAAGTAATGAATTCTACAGGCATTTGATTTAATGTGCACATCCCTCTGCTTGCAGTGTACACTTTTTTGTAATTCAAATTGTCCCTCCAATCTCATTCTACTGTGATTGCTGTAGTTTCTTTCATACGACGTAGCTAATCCGATGTAATCTTTACCTTTTTAAAAACCAGGATAGAGTATCTAGTAGAGTTTTACATTGTTGATGACAGATAAACAATAAAGTGATGTTCTGGTGGAGGTAGAGTGATATGCTTTTTACTTCACTTTCCTAATACTTTTAGTTTACACTTGTAAATTATAATGCTTCAGTTCACAGGGGTATACATATAATCCAAGAAATGAAGGACTCTCCAATTTTTGTTCAACTAGATCTGTAAAGATTTCTGCAAAGCAATTTTCCTTTACCATATTACTTCTATACATGGTTGTTCAGTAATGCATCCATAGTGAATCTTCAACCAAGGTTTTTTTGATCAATTCTGCATTCAAAAGTGTGATTATGTTCAGAAAAGTCTCTCTAAAAATGGCATCTTCTTACTTAGATTGATGTCTTGCTTGTCTGCCAGTTGTCTGAAAGACTTCTTGCTTCCTTTTGAAAGTGGGACACCTTTAGGAAAAGGCAGCTTCCTTTTCTTAGAGCAAATAAACCTAACACAATTCAGTTACAACTATGGAATCTTAGAGGTGCTGATAGCTAAAGCAGAAATGCACAATGGTTTTCTCAACCCAGATAAATTTGTGTAGCTATGTATAAAAAGTTTCTCTTTTGTAAACTTGGTGAATTCATTACGCACAGTTGCTGAAAAAGATAGATGTGGGAAGATCCTTCATGCCATTTTTGTCACTTTTCAGAGTAAAAATGCACTTCAAATACAAAATCTAAGTATTAAAGGATTTGAGCCAAGCCCACTACTGGCATAAAATTCATTTGATTTGAATGGATTTGCAGCCATTCATCTGAGTAGAAAGCTTGGCTAGTAATTTTCAGATAACATAAATTAACACCAGGCATAAGGAATAGACAAACTTGTATTATTCTCAGCATTTGCACTATGCTAACTACTCTGCCTCCCCAGTAGGTCTTAGAATTCACTTTCTCCTCTGTTGCCAATTTTCTGTGGACATGCGCTTCAAAGTGTAAGAATTTTCAACAGACATGGCCTTTTTTGCATTCTGATTGCCTGATTAACTCTAGGGAAGTCACAGGCTTTATATCTAATGATAGCCATGCAAATGCATTCCACTGCCATTGCTTCCTGAACCCGCTGCCACATCACGCATTGCAAGAAAGAAGGTGTTTGAATGTTGCAGTGAAGAACATTCATACGCAGAACAAGACACTTGACACTGTTGGTCCTTTTTATTTTTCTCCAGTTAAAAATAACCTTAGGAACGATCTTTTTGGAGTACCATAGTAACAAGAGTGTATTATACATGCTGTTTTATTTCTTGGAAGCTGCGGGGAAGGGAGGGGTAATGCACTCACCTGTAGCTCATGTATTATACCTCTGCTATCCGGAAATGAAACACTTGTATGGAGATGGGTTCTTACAGCGTAATTTAATAAAGTTTAAAAAAAAAAAGAATATGTATTCATAATTTGCTTGTATGCAAAACTTCTTGTGGTTGTGAAAATTACGGGGGAGAATAAAGTGTCTAATACAAACAACTACAAAACAAAACCCAAATTAGAGCAGGATTCTACAGAGACGTAAATTTGTGTAACTAATGTTGAGGAGACAGCTCATATGCTTAGGAGTCACTGGGACTGTCAGCTGTTGTGTGCTGATGCATTTTCCTTGGTAGATGTTGACAATATGGCGAATTGCTACAGTCTTATTTAAACCTAAGATGCAGATTCTGTGTGTGCATCTTGCATATTAAATAAGACTGTGTTAGTTACATTATCTTTTAAAAGAAGATAATGTGTTTGTTATAAAGACATAAGGTTACTTCATTTTTTTTTTTCAGTACAACAGAGATGTTTATTTTTTTCTGCAGTAGGACAGACCTAGAATAATGCAAATCTAGAATCTTTGTAAATACATACAAATCAGCTGAAGCTATAGAAGTCAAAACAATCGGCTGATGGGAGTTTTTTGCATGATGCTCACTTGCAGTAAATGCTAACCAAGGGACCATGCTACAAACTAATTTCTTGAAGTCAAATTCAAAGTATGCTCATCAGTTTTAAGTTGTTGCCCCTTCCCAGATATATAGGCTATTGGTTGAGGTGCTCTTAACCCTGTGAAAATGCAGTTACTAGTTTGTCTCTGTACCCACTCCCCTTCTGTAAAGCCAGGATGTGAGCACTGCTCTACCAAACGGGTTACTGGGATGTGTTAAACAAACTGGAGTCATCAGTGTCTTAGATTATTTTGGTGGAATAATGGAAGTGTCAAGTGAATATAACTGAAATTGAAATTGTAACAGACATGTACAGTTAACAAATTATTTTGGTACTTTGCAGGGAATTCATGGTCCATTTTTCCTTCGCAACAATTAGTTTTGCCTCAGTGATTAGTCAGTTTTAGTAGTAACATATTTTGTCTAATTTTTCAAATATCTGTAAAAGACTCAAGTCTCCCATGTAAGTCACACATAAGTCAGAGGGAGGAAGCTAGTTTTCCAAGGAAAAATGAATGAGACACCTATAAAAGCATTGGTGATGCTTAATGCTAGTGTGAGGTTACCTTGCATGGGAAAGGAGGGTGTTTCACTGCACCAGCTCCATTGTGGGAATTGCAGCAGCCATGAACCCCCGCCCTGTGACTCCACATAGTGCTGTCCACCTTCTGATAAACTGATCAAATAATATTTATCCTGTTAACTGCTTTGTGATATCTGAATGAAAAGCGTCATATAAAAATATTCCTTCAGAAATACTGGAGGAGATTGGAGAGGTTAAAGCTCCATTCTTCTAAATGCTGTAGTCCTTAAGGTTAATTTGCTTCAATTATTCATCAATGTGTTCTGTACCTTGTATGGCCATCCTGTTTTAGCACACTCAAATATTTCAAAGGTTTCTTTGCCGTGGGGGGGGCGGGGGGGGGGCGGG
>JAVJGG010000061.1:10409843-10421076 GCA_035590195.1 Aviceda cuculoides | reverse complement strand
ATAGCTTTTCCTAAAATTAGCAGACATACCCCTTTATGCAGTAAGGAATTGGACTAGGAAAAAAGTTTATGATGACACCCAACATCCATCTTTTGCTTTCTTAACACAGTACCCAGTTGTCATGTGCATATTTTTTTTATTTTAGTGGAAAATAGTCATTCATGAGTATGCTGTTAATGTTTTAGTTAAAGGATTTCATTTAAAATACAGATATTACATAAAACTACTGTTGTATGTACTTAAATGCATAGCTGATGAGAGCAATTTTGCCATCCATCAGACTAATTTTTCATTAATAGCATAAGAAAAAAGTTTGAGATGTATTTATTATGTTAGGTATGATGAATGGGTGGCGGCTTAACATGGAAAATGTGTGTCTCTGTTCTAAGTGCACAGAGCAATTAAACTGCTCCTTTTAAAGGTGCTTTGAAGTTAGCTTGGGCATTTAATTTTCTGTGCATCTTTTAAGAGAGAATCTCAGCGTAGGAAGAACGCATCACATTGGAGCATGATCTGTGTTATACATTGAAGCATACAGAAAACAATTGGCTTTCTATAGCTCAGGTAATGTATGGGAGGTGATGAACAGGTTTTCCACACTGAGGTGCTGCTATTACTATTCTCTGCCTTCTCCATTAGGACTCCGATTTTAACCACAAAATTTATAAACATATACATGTATATGTATACACACATATCTCTCTTTCATTTTACATTGAGCTTCAAAGGGCCTGGCTGCTCAGGGAGGAAGGTGTTGATGAGGGTGGCAGGGCCCCATGCTGTCCTGTTCTCTGCAGTGTGATGGCCCATCTCCTCTGGTGTTTTTGGGTGGTGAGGGCATCCTGCAATGCCACCTTTTCCCTCTGCCCCTCTGAGCGATGGAGAAGCGCTTAACATGAGGGAACTGCACCTCTGTGGGCACTCTAGGGTGGGAGAAAAGCTGTTAATGGTAGACTGACTTGGGAGCTGGCATTTGAAAGACTGGCTGGAAGATAACGAATCTGACAGTGGTTGGAGATGATGGAAATACCTGCTTTCTTAATTGGTAAGTGCTTGTGTTTCTGTGGTGCAAATCATACAAATGGATGAAACCATTTATGGCTGGTTGATCATATCAAACAGCCAGAGAGGTGGCTTCTGCAGGACACTGCAAATACTCCTATGATTAGAACAGCACTGTATTGTGCTTCTGTCTGGGTCCGTACTTTCTCAAAAGACTAATCAGAATTATTGCTGGCATCACTTCCCTATGAAAATAGTTTTTGTTTGAGCTTTGCTGTGGCAAAATCACATTTTTGAGGGTGGACTCCATCATTTTTAAGTGCAAAACAGTACAAAAAACCCACTCTTAGCTTTCAGCAACATGTAAATGAATTTGAAAGTTGTTCGGTAAAGTATCTGTTCTTTACATACAATCTTGAATGAGTGTGAAAAGCACCCTGTAGAAGATCAAACAATTGAGTACAGACATGTTTTTGCTTTTACAGTGTCATCCTTAGTCCTTCTCTTTTTCCTCTCCATCAAGGTGGTGAGCTGGGTTGGAAGAGTATTGCAGTTTTGGTGCCAGAAATTATAAGATGCTTTTTTTGCCCTCATTTTGGAACTGTGTTACATGCTAGGGATGGTGATTAAGCTCATTAACACGTGTGACTGAAACATTTAGAAAGTTGAGTCAGAAGAAATACTTATATCCTAGTGCTTTTCTCCCGTGTGTATTCCCATGCTCTATCTTCTGAAAAAAACAAAGCAAGATGGCAGTTATGGTAGCTAGGTCAGGCAGTGGTGGTGCTCAGAGCCAGAGAACCTTCCTGTGAAGTTGTTTTATCAGTTTCCTATGTGGTAATCTAGTAATGCTGTACCTGCGGACTCCGGCATCTACCGCTGACACGTCAACTGCTTCACGTTGGTCATGTCAATAAATACATACCTGTGCTGGAAAAACAGCAAAACCTTGAAGTCGCACGAAGTTTGTTGGCGAGTGCCTCTGCCGCCACATTATTTCAGCAGTTAGCGGGCTGTCTATCAGCCTGGTACTACTCTCCGTCAGAAGGTTCTGTCTGGTTCGTGGGACATGTACACCCAGGATGTACGTCAAAAAAAGGTCACGGTTTTAGACAGCACATCCTCTTTTACTCATTTGCCTCCTACCAATCAGACGTTAGGGTTCCAGGCAGCAGCCTTTGTAGAACAGGAGCCTTAGCCCTGGAGTCCTGGCGCGGAGGTGACCCCGCAGCCGCCCTGTGCTGAAGGCTGGCCGCCCGCCACGCTTCCTCACAGCGGCGGCCACCGCCCCCCGCCCCGCTCCCAGCCGCATTGCGACGGAGGGAGGGGGAGGAGGCGCGGAGGCGCCGCGCTGATTGGGCGGCTGTCGCCGCTCTCACCCCACCGGCCAACCGGCGGTCGGTGGGGGGCGAGGGGGGCTCTGGGATTGGCCAGCGCTGAGTTTCAAGAAGGCCAATCAGAGCGCCGAGAAGGGCCGCGGAGGCTATAAAAGGCGGCGGTGCGGGGTGGTGCGGGAGGGCGCGGCCGGCGGGGGGCGGCGGTGTGAGGGCGGCGCAAGATGGCGGAGGGTGACAATAACAGCGTCTACCAGCTGGTGAGGGCGGGCAGCGCCGGGGCCGGGGCCGGGGCCGGGGCCGGGGCCTGCCCTGCCTCCCGGTGGCTGGGGAAGGGCTGGCGGCCGCTCGGCCCTGCCGGCGCTGGGGGAGGCGGGGGAGCCGGGCCTGCTGGTGAGGGCCGCCTCGGCCCTGGAGCTTGTGAAAGGCGGGAGAATTACCTCCCTGCGCTCGCTTGTGCCTCTGGAAGGTTCCCGTGCAGGGATCGGCTTATGCCTTGGGGGGCTGGCGGGGGCTGGGTTTGACTAGGCTGCGCTGTGCGCCCTCCCTGGGAGCAGGCACGGCTGTTGTGCTGCTCGCAGGCCAGAGCTCATATTAATATCTGGCTTTACCTGATGCGCAGGGCTTACGTTTAATATTCACGTCTTTGTGTTTCAACGTCCTTTGGCTGTGTTAGGGAATGCTTCAGCGATGCAGGAGAGTGGTGGGAGCTGGATGATTAGCTTAACTTCAGTATGCTGAGGGCGGGCTTGAATATTTAAGAACTTAAACAAATACGAGGGTAGGTATATTTATTTCCATGATGGTAAACGGCTGCCGTGGGAAATGGGAAAGTCGCCGCAAAAGCGTGTGAAGAGGTTGAAGAAAGGAAGCGTTCGAGTGCGTTATTGGTCAGTGCTGTTTCTTGCAGCAGGAAGCCGTCCAGCCTGGGAGATGCAGAGAGAAACCGTCAGTAGTGCAGAGGTGCAAGGGAGGCTCGAATTTCCCCAGAAGAAGTGTGCGGGACTACATTGCCAAAGATACATGCAGTGTTTGGGAGGGATGCCCCTTATGGAGCAGAAGTTCATATTTATGGAAACTTTATGTTGTTTGATTAATGAAAAAACACTACTGATGGATGGGCTCTGGAATGAAGATGGTGTGGTCGAAAGCTTCTAGGCTGACAGAGACAGGTTGCTATTAATAACACTGTTATATTCCAGTCTGTTTCCCATTAAATTTTCTCTTGTTGTGATGTTAAATGCAGACAGCCAGTGGTAATAAAGTGAAATACTTTGTCGTAAAATGTATTCTGGAGAAACACATCTCCCCACCCCCCCACGTGGCAGTTTGTGTTTATAACATGAAACAGGTGCGATAACTAGAAGGTGTTCAGCAGCTTGTCAGATAGTTCACACCCCCCCCCGTGTTTTTTGTTTTGGTCCTGAACTGTAGTTTTCAAATAGTTTCCAATGGTATCACACAAGAAAACTATGCTTTACTATGATAGCTGCACTCAGCTGTCCTCGTTTTTCTAGTGGTATCAGGCTTCTCATTTGAATTAAGTGTAGCACGCAGTTGACAATGAAACCTGCTCTGCTATCTCTGCACAGCACATGTGCAAGTCTTGATAACTTTTCGCCTCTTACTACTTGGGCAGTGATCAGTTCTGTTCATGGTTACTTGAGTTTTCTATTCTCTGTGATAGCTTAATAGTTTCCCCTCAGCGGGACAAGGTACGTTAAATGTGGTACACCTCAGGTGAACTGCACAGCAAGCTGATGCCAGAGCAGATGGGGCCTCCTTGCAGAAGATGTGTAGGGAGGAACGTAGGAATAATATAAGAAGAGGAGTTTAAAGGCTGTCTGATCACTGTCTTGGGAAACCTGTGGAAAAACTTTCTTTGGAGTCCAAATGTCATCAGTCGGGTAACTTTACTGTGGATTCTGAGTTTTTATCCATCTTCCATATGATAAAAAATTGGTGTTGGACAGCAGCTAGAAAGCTTCAGTTTGATGTGGTAGAGTTGTCTTTGAAAAGACATGTATTTTAAACAGTTCTCATGTTCCAGTCTTCCAGATCTTGACACTGAAAACTCAAGAGGTTTTAGCCAGACTTTAAAACTTGACTTTCTACTAATCTGAGGGGAGTGAGTATCATAAATGGGAGATTGGGGGAAAACACCTTGGCAAAATCTGGGAGGAGGTATTTGGTCCAATAACATGTGCTGCTGCTTTGTTAGGATCTTGACTGTTTAAAGTATTACTGCTACAATGTCATAACTGCATACGAAGCTTACAACATTACTAGTAATTTAATTGCGCAGAAAGATTTGTGACTGGGGTCTTTAATTATGACTTTTTTTTTTTCAGCTACTTGAAGTGTGGGAATTAATTTGATACTCTGGTTAGTAATAAAAGAGTTTTCTTCTCTTTTTGCCTAGGCTGCAGAAACTGCTAGCTTGGAAGAGCAGTTGCAAGGATGGGGAGAAGTGATTTTGATGACGGATAAAGTTCTTCGCTGGGAGAGAGCCTGGTTTCCTCTGGCGCTGATGAGTGTTGTTTCCTTTTCTTTTCTGTAAGTTGCTTGTGGACATAGCCTAGAACACTATTGCACTTTCACAGCTGGTAGCAAACCTATTCAGTGACTTAGTAAGACACCTTCAAAAATCTAATAGGAAGGCTCTTATTCCAGGTTCTGTTTCTGAATGCGTGTGAACTTTGTTGAAAAGAAAAATCTTGAGTACTGAAAACAGGAAGTAACGCAAGTCACATCCTGCTCGGGGGCGGGGCGGGCGGGCAGTGCTTTCCACAAAAGCTGTTTGCCAGCAATGATTGCTGTAGTTTTTTATCATGCTCAGCTGTATGTTCTTTATTGGTGTGTTTATATTCTGCCCTCATCCTTTGTATCCTGCTTCTTAGTCAAATCTGATACCTTCTTTGGCTTTTTTCCCCAAACCAGCAGCAATATCATTACGGAAAACTTGTTTCCATAGGGCAGACTTTCCTATTCTGCATCTTCGGTGTGGTGTTTAGGATGAGTTCAATTTTGCACAACTTGGTTTTTTTTACATTCTCTGTCCCGTCCTTTGAGGAAGGAGGAAAAGGAAAGACTGCAAGTAACTTTCAGTCAACAGAATGGGAGGATGTTGCCTGTCTCTGGATTGGAGATACAGAACTGGCTTGCTGGAGGCACTTGTACGTGCTTTTATGTAACATGATAGTAGACAGGATGACCCCAACCTGCCTTGTACAGATAAGTGTCCATGCCAGCTGTGGAGTTTGACAGCTGCATGTGGTTTTGGAGTAAGGAGAAGAGGAAAGTTACAAAAACAAATGTTGAACCAGGTGAGGCAGGGATAATTTGTCTTCTGGTTGATATAAATTTTATGGTCTTCAAGGGAGGTGAGGGTTATGGAAATCAAATGAAACTGAAAAGTAACTTTTAAAAGAAGTAATTGCACGAACTTCAGGGTATTCCGTTATAAATTCTGTGATTATAGCAGGAAAGATCTTGTGTTGAATAATACTTTGAGGAAATAGAACTACTTCAGATTCTCAATTGGTACTTCATCAAAAATGAACTTGAACATTCAGCGCAGTAGCAGTGTGCCAGATGTATAGAAAGACTGGCCCTGCAATGGTCTTCTCTTTGTCATTTCTTTACTTTTATTACTTCAATGTTTAGGAAGTTCTGTTAAGTGTAAGTAAGTAGTACAGGGTATGGCTGACTGTTAACAGATACTTATTAGATGAGCTTGTTCTTGTCCAGTATCCATACTGCTATATTTGAGTGATGGCACACTTATTATGTAAAAGCACAACACTGTGGAGATTTAAGTCTCCTTGTCCAGGATAGGTTGGTTAGCTCTCACAGATGAGACAGAGAAATGACAACCCATAGTGGATCTGAATTCTGTGACTTACTTAAGAACCAACAAGATTAGAGCTTTCTCTCTACCTGGTTATTTCATACATTCACTCACTCATGCTTCTCCCCTGGTGAGTGTTTTAAGTTCACTAGATGTCAACTTCAGAGAGAGCAATAATGAATTTTTACTTCTACTGAACTTCAGACTATGCTTGTTGTATTGTAGCATTTTCTTACCTAGTACATTAAGAAAATTGCATTTTAATTTGTATTTCTTTGTAATAGTGTTGAAGTACTTAAACCTTTTTTTATTAGTAATAGGAGCAAATTTGGAAATTTTTTTGAGGTTGGGCAAGAGGGTAGGTTACTCTTTGATGTCCTGAGCCAATCTGAAGAGGAGACTAAATGTGTCAAGTATAAATACTGAGTCTGAGTGTCCAGAAATCATTTCTGTTGCTTTCTTTCTGCAGGATGATCTACTACTTGGACCCATCAGTTCTTTCAGGTGTCTCCTGTTTTGTTATGTTCCTCTGTTTGGCTGATTATCTTGTTCCTGCTCTTGCACCTAGAATCTTTGGCTCTAATAAATGGTGAGAAAAGCTTGATTTAAAACAGCTTTTTGAAGTGTAAATAAATTATGAAATTTATCAAAATGGATATTGGACTTGCAGATATTAAATGATTACTTTACAGAGTCATTGTAGTAAGAAGTTGGCAATTTCTGTAGTATATGAAGTAAGGATACTAGTAAGATGTCCTTCATCCTTCTTTTTCTAAAAGATAACTACTACCACATATCTTTATTATTCCTTCTCTTCTAGAAAAATAGGACTCTCTTGAAGGAGTAGGCACAGTCTTTGCTCTCCATTAAGGATGCTAGTTAGTTGTGCTAAACTAGTTTTTAGTAATTAATGGATAATAGATACTGAGAACTAAAATTACAAAGAAGGGTATTGGATTATATGTTTGGAAAGAGTGGCAGTAGTAAATACGATGGAGGAAAAGAGTAATGCAGAGAGTATGAATGTGATTGTAAGTGATTGAAACAGATTTGAAGAAAGGCAAGGCTTATATAAAAACAGTAAGCTGGAGAAGAACCTTATTTGAACTAAATTTTGAGTTAAAAAGTAAATTTTAGGGTATCTGCTTTAAGATGACTAGTGGATAAATGTTCTTGTCTAATAATGAACCAACATAAAAGCCAAAGTAATACACACTGGTTTCAGGTGTGCATTACTTGTATGTATCACACTGGTATTAGATTAAAATCAATGGTCTTCTGGTTTGCATATTGTTGCTCTTCGTGAGTCAATTTAAGAGAGTATACAGAAAAATTACATGGGCAATTGCATTACAGTGCTTAATAAAGATAAGGTACAAAGCTAAGTGAAGCAAATGCCGGGATAAGTACTGGATAAATTCTTACTGCTGGAAGCATACTATGGGAGATCTTTTACATTTCAGATTAAATCTTGAATTCTTATTTTTGGCTTTTTTTTCTTTAATAAAAGGACTACGGAACAGCAGCAAAGATTTCACGAGATTTGCAGCAATTTGGTAAAATCTCGTCGCCGAATTGTTGGCTGGTGGAAACGTCTCTTCACACTGAAGGAAGAGAAGCCTAAAATGGTATTGAGTTCTAGGACTTCGTCTCTGTTGTCTTAAGATTTTATTTGCTTTGTTTTGTCTTAAGTATTTTATCAAGGCACATGTCTGAATAAACTGGTATTTCAAACCAAGAACCAGCAGTTCTGGCTGTGACTTAATGCCAGTCATACATCTTATTCAAACCTGGCATGGCAAGATACGTGACTTTAAACTTGCAATACTGTGCAGTTAGGAGCATACCCTTGATATTAAGATAAAGCTAAACTGGGTTTCTTAGGATAGGTCAATTTTTGGAAACACAGCTTGTTTCCAGTGTACATTTAACTGTCCAGAAAACTAGATTTTAGTAATGTGTCAGCTTAGGTGCATGAACTACTGATTTACTGCCCTGAAAACAGTTTCAGGTACTATGTGAGGCTGAAGTTGTATCAGTGGGGATGGCGTAGTCTGACTCAAAGAGATACCTGGACAGAAAAGAACTGGCGTCCTGTAAAACTGATGGTCTGAAAATAAATGAGAACATACAATTGTAGACACTGTATTCTCAGTTTTAACAAGCCTACGCATAGGCATCACATGTGGAAGAGCCAGCAAAATTCAAGTTAGTTTTAAATGTTGAAGTGTTGCTAGATACTGAAGGGAAGGCGGAGAATTCTCAACAGTTCTGTGATAATCGTTCCCTTTTCATTTTTTAGTACTTCATGACCATGCTCTTTTCTCTTGCTGTGGTGGCCTGGATTGGACAGCAAGTTCACAATCTCTTTCTGACCTATCTTATTGGTAAGTGTGCAGTGTGCAAACCAGAAGTAACTTTTCTGTTAGCTGTGTGAAATGGTATGAGGCTGGTAGAAGTAAATTTTGTTTATATGTGTGGTGATTTTTTTTTTGTTGCAGGGTTATATTTTTCTGTTTTCAAGCAGTTCCTGGACCTTAAGGGAAGCAAGGAATTGCAACGTGACAGAAGCTTGTTAAAGGACTATTAAGTAATTCTTTTTTTTTTTTTTTTTTATCTCTAGTAAGTTTCTTGTTGCTGTTTCCTGGACTAAACCACCATGGGATCATTACAAAGTATGTTGGAATGGCAAAAAGGGAGATAAACAAACTTCTCAAGCACAAGGAAAAGAAAAATGAATGAAGACTTAACTGCTGTTCAGTCTTGTAAAAGGTTTCCTTGGGAACAGTTTTGAGAATTAATGTATAATTAAGACAATAGAAGTTGTATTGCTCACTGGCTTTTTTTTTTATTGGCTCCCTGATGAAGTGAAAATGTCACTAGCAACTGCTGTGGGTTTGTGTCTCTTGCTGTGCTGTCTAGGGTTCTGCAGCCTGCAGCTGATCTTACATGAAAGTACCTGACCTTTGGTGTACAGAACTTATTAAGTGTCTTCACCAAACTAAGAGACCCTGTGAATGAGTACCCCAACTGACAAAACAGCAGAATTGCAATGCGTGATAGCATTTCTGTAACTGTGTTAGTTTCACTGATCATTGATTTGTGGCTACAGCAAGTCTGAAAGGCAGTTCTGAAAGCTTACACTTCTTGGAGGCTTGTTACTACTGATCCGTGTGGAAGGAGGACAGTTAGCTGAATAAGAATGATTATACCCGAGGGTGCGTACCCAAAATTGGGGCAGAAGCTGATACCATTGGCCCACTGAATCCGTTTGCTTTTTATGGCTGCATATACCAGATTATCTGTTGGATAGGGGTCTGGAATATATAAATTTGTAGTTCAGTTATTTAGCTGTAGTGTAAACTTCAACTCATTGCACTGAGACTGTAGAAAATGAGTTAAGGTGTGTGTTACCTTAACAGCTGATTGTTCTAAAAACTGCTGTTGTCATGGAGCCATGTAGCACATTTGGTTTTATGAATGTTGTTGTCTGTATACAGAATCACCCTGAATATGCTATGCTTGTCTCTGTAAATAAGCCTGTTTGAATTGTTTGTGCTTTTCTATGACTTCTCCCTCCTTTTTTTTAAAACTGAACTTTTTTTCTTTAAAAAGCTAAAACCTGTGTTAATGCATTTTAAAAGTTTACTGTTTTAAAATGAACTCTTCAGTGTCTATTGTGACTGTTGAATAGGTAAATACAGACTAAAGAGAAAATTCTCAAAGACTTGCTTTTTATGAATGTACAGAAAGTTGTGCAAATGTGTCTTTCAATCAAAAACCAGGGCTGCGAATGGTGTCTTAGTGCCACGTGGTAGTCGGTGTGCAGTATCCTACCAGAAAAACACCTTTTGTTGGAAATAGCTCACTGGAAACAGTAAAACTTCTATCAGCCATGAGGGTGCCCTGACAGAGGCTGTAACATCATCCGTAGTCGATCGGCGCTGATCAAAGTGATGGCTTGCGGACAAATCAGACCCGATCGGTAAAACCTGTGATGGATCTGAGCCGCGGGGAGATGCTGCAGCTTGAAACGGTCATTTAGAAAGCGCGCTGCTGAACTGGCGCAGACTGGGAGGATCCCCGGGTAGCAGGAGAGACGGGGCGACGCCGCTCGGCAGGTCCGAGCCGCCTGCGGGAGCCTCGGCGCTGGCCTGGGGTGCTCTGCCAGCGCTGTTGCGGTCCCCAGAGCCGTTTTAACCCAGAAGGGGAACACGCGGTGGAAGCAGGACCCATGGCCTGGCGCAGCCCCCTTCGCCTCAGACCTTCGCCTTCCCCGCCTGACTCCTCACCGTGCGGGGCGGCTGCCCCTGCCAGAGCGCTGGGCGTTCCTGCCTGGCGTTCTGCCTGGGCGGGCGGTTTGCCGGGTTTGCCCGCTCCCCGCGGGGCTATGGTGGGTGTTGCGCTTGCCGTGGCCGCAGGCGTTTTGGCCCTCCCGCCTTGCCGTAGCCCCGCCCGGCGCGATGCTTTCGGGTTGCTATAGGAACCCAGGGAGACGCGTCGCTCCGGAAGTGCGACGTGCCGCTCTCGGCCAATGGGGACCGCCAGGCCTGGCGCGCGGCGCGTCCCGACTGGGACGTCAAGTCTCGCGAGCTCGCGCGGGGCGCCGCGCGCCACCTGGCGCCGATGGCCCTCCCATAATCCCGCGCGGGCGCCCGGCCTCTTCCTTTTCCGCCATCTTGCTGCACCGGTGAGTTGGGGGGTGCCGCTGGGTCCCGGCTGCCATCCGCCGTCTCCCGGCCCCATCCGGGCCCGGCGGCCGCCTCTGCCCGCCTCGCCGGGGCCATGAGGGTGCGCCCGGCCGGGCCGCCCCGTTTTGGGCCGCCGGCGTCTCCCCTAGCGCTCTCTGGAGCGTCGGGAGTGCAGGGTGGGGGGAAGCACCCCCCTGCCTGTGGCTGCGCTCTCCGCAGCGATGCGGGGCGGGAGCCGAGGGCGGGGGCCGGCACGACAGCCAGGCCCGGGCCGGTGCTGCGGGAGGCCGGGCTGGGCAGGGCTCGGGGGCGCCGGGCCGCGGAGTCCGTGGGCTTGGGGGCGCGCGGCTCGTGCG
>JAVJGG010000061.1:10365040-10409743 GCA_035590195.1 Aviceda cuculoides | reverse complement strand
AGGCCCGGGCCGGTGCTGCGGGAGGCCGGGCTGGGCAGGGGTCGGGGGAGCCGGGCCGCGGAGTCCGTGGGCTTCGGGGAGCGAGGATCGTGCGGCGAGGCCTGGGAGGCGGTAGGGGAGGGCTTGGGGAGCGGGCGGTGGGCTGGTCCCCGGGAGAGGAGGCGGCCCTCGGGACGGGGGGTCTGCCTGCCCTCGCCCCGTGGGCAGCAATTAGCCAGGCCTGGTCGTTTGGGCGTCCCTGGCTGGGGAGTAAAAGGCTCCGTGTGCCGCAGGATCTGGCCATCTGGGAAATGGCCCTGTGGCCCAGTCTGGGGCACCGTCCTGGCTCGGTCTGGCGGTGCACTGGTTCTGTTAGCAAGTGGGGCGACAGCATCAAGTCTTGTCATCCCTTGTGGTACTCGGGGGGCTCTCTTTTTTATCACGAGAACACAAGAATTGATTCCGAATTTCCAGAGTGCTGTGTTGCACTTGCGTTCTATAATTTTTTTGCAGATAACCAAGACAAGCGGCTTCTATTCTGTTTAATACCATGTACGACGTAGTTTTTGAGCAGGGCTAATACTGCATCACAAGTTTTAAAGTCCAGAATGATTCACCAGGGAAAGGTGTCATACTGATGAAATGTTGTCTAGATGGTGGTTTTTAAATCTTTATGTGTGCATGTTGATAACGCTAAGTTTAAATAAGTGTGTCAGGGTTCCTGGTTTGTCATGATAGTTATGAATCCTCTTGAACATACCTGAGTATGTGATTTGATCCGCTTTCTAGCCTAAGAGCGCTTTTTAAGGTTTAATGTAGCTTTTTGTCAGTCTTATTAGGTCTAAAATTAGCCTTAAGAAAAGGACACTGCTCAGTATTTCTGTGCTGAAAAGCTGGTGTACATAACTGCCTCTTCTGTTCCCTGCAGGCACCATGGTGCGCATGAATGTTCTAGCCGATGCTCTCAAAAGCATCAACAACGCAGAGAAACGTGGGAAACGCCAAGTTCTCATTAGGCCGTGCTCCAAAGTAATCGTCCGGTTTTTAACTGTGATGATGAAGCACGGTAAGTTAGAGTGCACAGCGCTGACTTCTTTCTCATCTGTGGCGTCTGTGGATGCTGTTGTGTTATGGTACTTCTTGACTAAAAGCAAGTCAAGGTGCTTGAACTAGTTTTGTACAACATAGTTAATCGAGTTCTAGTGATGTAGCTAAGTAGTATGTATTTGATTTGTCTGTTTGCTGATCTTTTGCAGGTTACATTGGTGAATTTGAGATAATTGATGATCACAGAGCTGGGAAGATTGTTGTCAATCTCACAGGCAGACTCAACAAGGTAGGATTTGTCTTCCTGAATTCAGTTCTTTAGGAAGGTGTTTAAATGAGACTTTTTTTAATGTTTGTCTGCTCCAGTTCTGAAAGAATTACTTATAAAGAAGGTAGTATTGTATCTGTGTAAATGAAAGTAATATGGATATTATCAGTGGTTGTCAGATGCTTGTTAATTTTTCTAGATTTATAATGATATGGTTGACTAACTATATTTTCGGTAAACTGAATGTGTAAGACATTTTCAGGGAAGTCTGCTTGCAAGTGCTGTGTGTTTCTCCCTTTAAAGGCTTTCTGGCTACCTAGTGATTTCTCTGTTTCTTTGATGTTTAAGCTATCTAGAAGACTTGTCTTAAGAGATAGGAACGGAGTTGCTTTCCAATTGATGTTTAATACCTGTAAATGTTGAGAAAATAAGCCTTTCTGCTGCTGCTAGATTAGCTTTGCTTGCAGTTGAGGGAAAGTTGAATGTTAACGTTAATAAGTGTTTTTTAAGTTCCTGGGGCATGTGAAGTATTCATGTGTGTTTTGGAAATTTTTTTTAATGCTTTTGTCTCAAGATACTGAGCTGTCTAGTTCTGTGATGACTTGCTGTACATCATTGTTTCCAATTAAGCTATTCAGTTAAGCTTCTTTGCTAAAGAAATAAAAAAATTACATGGTCAAAATATGTTGGGTGCTGTCTTGATGACGAAAAAATACTGCAGCTGAGAATTGATTGAGTGTAGTAGGCAGCAAATTCTGATGCCACCCAAATTACTAGTGTTATATGTCTGTAATAAAAATAATGTATGTCAGATTTGAGTATAGTGTTCCTTGAACTCTTTGGGATAATTTTGTAACAGATCTTGCAGGGTATATATCTTGCTGGATATAACGTTTCTCTCAATAATTGCAATAAGGGAACAGTTGTTTGTTTCAGAAAAATGTCCATCAGTGCAGGAAGTGTACTTCTGGTCTGCTCTTGGATATTGATTAGGGTAATTGGAGCCAGTGAGGTAGCCGGAGGTGGTAGTAGCGGTCATGGTCAGTAAATAATATAATTAACTGGAAGACTTTTATATAACTTTTATGCACGTTAATTTCTCCATGTTTAAAATCTACAGGTATTTTTTGCTAACTATTTTTGATGATTAGAAGTAGAATATCCCTGAGTAATCTCATGTTTTTTGATGATAGAGGATGAGAGGATGCTTAATAATCTTTAGTGGCTTATAGTATGCTTTTGTGCTCTTGCAGGTCTAGCCATTAATTTGTTAGTTTAGCTTCAGCAGCAGTGTAAGTCACACTGTTTAGATGAGGAGGAGGAGGTAAGGCTAAGGAAATAAAAGCTGAATAGATGTGTGAGTCTCAACTTACCTGAGAGGAAGCGCTGTTCCATACTGTGGGTAATGGGGCGTGCTTCTTGGTATTCTAATCTTTTGCTGCCTAAAATATTTCAATTGCAATTGTTATTCTTTCATTCAGTGAGCTGGAATGACAAATGTACAAATCCAGTTTATAAAGTTCTTCTGTTTGTAATGGAATTCTGTTTTATAGTGTGGTGTAATCAGTCCCAGATTTGATGTTCAGCTGAAGGATTTGGAAAAGTGGCAGAACAACCTGCTGCCTTCACGTCAGTTTGGGTAAGTATGGAGAAGATTTAAATACATGTTGTATGTAAAAACGTGTTTTTTATTACACTTTCATACTGCCGAAGTTAGACTCCCTTGACACCTTTCCTCTCTGATCAATCTGGAGGTAGATACCAGTCTAAAAATCCATCTTCCATATAAATGCTCTTTTTAACCATTTTTAAAGGGGCACTGCTAAGCAAGGACCTATTTTTGCTTGGCTTTGGTAAATCCTGCTTTCACCATTTCTACAGTTTATTGGGAAAAATAGGATTTTTCTCTTACTTGTTTTAATTTTATTAGTAGCTGTTTATGGATGGGGGAGGAGTCATGTAAGTTACCAGGTCAATGGAATTAGGATATTCCTGATTGTGTATAAATTGATTAGATACTAAGTGATGAGATGCTCAGAGCCTCTGTTAAACAAACCTCCACAACATAGAAAGTCTTACTCTTACACAATATATTTTTCCTTTCCAAAATTCACTGAGTCAGGGGTAATAAATCTCAGTGCACCGGGATGGCAGAGCTAGAACAGTCTTCAGGGGCTCAGCCAGTCTGTCCTGTCAAAGGCAGGATTAACAGTTCCTTGTCATTTCTGTTCTTAAAGCTCCAGTGATAAGCCGCTTGCTTTAGCTGTACCTATATAGCTTACTAGTGTGTGTTGTCATATTTTTAAGAGTATTTATAGAGTGGTAGGACAAGAGGTTCTTAGACACGAAGCTGTGTGGATGAAGTATGCTGATAATCCAAATGTTGGCATTAGCAATGACTAAGGTTGCTTCAGTTGTCAGTCCAGACCCAGATATTCATCTGCATCAGTGCACAGTGTTCAAAACACTGAGACACAAAGCGCTCGGAGTTGAGGAGCTGTCTGGCACCATGGCAACTCTACCTGCTCTGAAGAAAAATGTCTGCTTAAAGTAGAAGCAGACTTTGTCTGGA
The DNA here is from genome assembly GCA_035590195.1 of Aviceda cuculoides. NCBI lineage: Eukaryota > Metazoa > Chordata > Aves > Accipitriformes > Accipitridae > Aviceda > Aviceda cuculoides. Next base: position 10,405,877 of record JAVJGG010000061.1, on the reverse strand, counting down.
AACTATAGAGTTGCTGCTGCTACAACAGCTGAACTGACTTTACAGTGGGAATGCGCAAGAAAACTTCTTGCTGAGACTTATGCAAATATTGGGAGAACAGAAGCCTATAAATGTCCTTTGTGTGCTGCAGAGTTGTGCTTGCGAGAGGAGTTTCTTTTTCATTGTCTGATAACCTTAGTTCCACTAGGCCTATTCTTACAGAAACTATTCTTACTATCGTAATACAAAAATGAAGTTAGCGCTATCAATTCTGCACAGGCATAGAACAAAATGATAAACTGAACATTTGTTCTTTCTTAATAGGTACATTGTACTGACAACCTCAGCTGGCATCATGGACCATGAGGAGGCTAGGCGAAAACACACAGGAGGCAAAATCCTGGGATTCTTTTTCTAAAACTTGTAAAAAAAGAGGATACTAATAAATTGTTCAAATGGACTCTGGTGTTTCCAGTCGGTATTTTGATGACTTCTAACACTACTTGAGATAGTGCTTGCAACAGACAGCTCTTCAATAGTGCTCAAGTTCCATCTTTACTGCAAAGGACATTCAGGTTCCATGCCATCCCTGGTCACAACTTTTATTTGTGTTAATATAACATACTTTCAATAATTACCACTTGAATGACAGTTACAGGTCACTATACAGAATAGCCTCAGCAGAGGAGCTCTAATGTTAAACTACATACTTGGCTATCATGTGGTGGGATTGCCTCTTGGCTGTTAGATAAATGCATCTCTATGGTTACATATGTGTGACTATAGTTTCACCTTTTGGCTTAACAATAGAAGATGCCTTGCCAGAAGGTGTTTACTGTTTATGGTTTAGAAAGTTACAAGATGTAGGCTTGTGGAATGATTAAGATGGTTGAAGTCTGATTTCAGATCACAAACTTGTTCCACATCTTACAGTGTAAGGAGTAGCTGAGGTACTGAGGTGAATAATTTTTTCTTCAAATTTCTGGTTTGAAAGTCCCTTGAAACATCAGTTTGGGGTAAGGCAGTTGCAGCTGCTTTGCATGTTACCATGAAGATGTGACTGTTTGAGATTAAGTTACTTTTTGGAGTGAGGAAGTGAGGGTATCTGAACCTACAGGTAGTGAATGTTTAGATTCAGTGAGTTTTTGGTCTTTGTTTCAGGCATCTGATGCATGACAGCATAATGTACTTGACCATTCAGAAAAATCAACAAATTTCTTTCAAAGCAGTGCACAGAGCAGGTGACTACAGCTGAAGAGCTACTTGCAGATAGTAGAGAATGGAAAGCAAGCTTCTGGGATAATTGCCTTGTCCTTTGACAGCCGTTGGAAATCCCTTGCCTTATTTCACTTTGGAGTCTTTATTAGAAAGGAGCCTATTCAAATGTAGCAAGTCTGTTTCAACGCACTTTAAAACAACTGTTGAATTTCTGGTCCACCTGATACAAACATTTGGAAACAATTTTCCTTCTTGGGGATAGGTCCTCATGCTTGATATGTACAGTTGCTTGAGTTGGAAGTATTGTGCCTTGAAGGTGATACTTCATCACGCAGCTTTTCAGAGAGCCTTGGGATGGAAGTGAATGTCTTCAGGCAGGAAGTCTTTAATCTCTATAGCTTATAACTATGTGACCTGTTTCAGTTCAGTCTGTTACTTTTGTAGTAACTTTAGTGATACTGCTAAGCAAACAGATCTTACCTCTGTGTAGACAAGCTGCACAGTCTTGTCTAATGTGGTGGCACTTCTGAGGAACAAGAAGCTAGCAACAGAACTGTGAAAGAATGTGTGCAGTTAGTGTTCTGGTGGTATACGCTAGCATCCCATAATAGAGACTTGCAGCTTGACTGAGAAGAACAAGGGAATAATAAAAAAGGCTAGTTTACCTGTTTTGTCTCAGTCACATGCTGGTTAAGGTCACAAAGTATGGATTGTAGATGGCATCAAAACATTCAAATGTGATGAGTATGGTTCTTTCTTTGATTTGAAAAATATTTGCTTATCTGAAGATAAAGAACTGTACACTGGATTACAAAGAGTAGTTATGAAATCAAAGAAGTCTGTCTTGACCCCTATTTATTGTTAGATCAAGCTGTTTTGTTACAGGGTTGTGGGTTTTTTCCTATCCTTAATGGAGATAATTCTGCTGTACTAAGTATGGATACACACATGAGCTTTTGTATTTCTTGCTCATAGTACCCTTGAAGATGGTATCAAGATTCCACTGGTCCTTTTCAAAAAATCTAGATTTTTATCAGTCCAGAATAGAACATGTTTCTGATACCTGATGGAAGAAGGGCAGTGATGCTTTAAGGCTTCCTTTAGATGAATTCACTATGACTTCAAGTTCCCTGCTACTTTGACGTTCATGTTTTAAACCAGTTTTATGCAGGACACGCACATCAGTTTTTCTGAACCAGTTTACCTGTGTATGTCCTTTACTACCACAGAGACTTCCAAAGGAAGAGAATTTCTGATATTCTCAGTTGATGGACCAGTTGGGAATAGACTGTGTCAATTTATTTCACAAGCCAGCCCAGTGACTTTTGTAGAATTATTAACTGGGACTTAGAGCTCCAGTGTAAAAAGAATGACTTGGAGGGAAGCATGCAGCAGCAGATGCACATTTTCCACAGTGTATCTTAAAAAAAATGTAACTATGTACTGACTTACCACACTTAGAAGCTGATGCAGCTGATCCAAGTTCATAAGATGATCTCTGAGCTTGCACCTCACTGGTGGGAGCTTTTCTCCTGGGCAATAGCTGATGGCTGAGATCCAAGGAACTTGTGAAGTGGGACTCGGGAGCTGACATGCAGGACTATGACATGCCCTGCAACACAACTGCTTTAAATGGGTTTGCAGAAGTTCTTATTCAGACATGTTTAAAATCTGAAAGTGGTATTCTTTTAAGCCTCAGTGGTGTTTTTGGAGCTGAGGACATATGCCTTGGGAAAGCAGTTTGTAGGTAAAAGTTAACTATCATTTTGGGTAATAAAAGGATTAGTAGGGATAGATGGGAAAATGGCACAAAGCTGAAAGTACAGTACAGGTCGCAACTGGCAATCAAGGCAAAGTGTTAGTTTAGAGAAGGTGTTTGGTACCTGTGGAGCAGAGGGGGATGTTGATGAGGGAGGAATCCTCTGTGGGACAGAGGCAGTTGACCTTCCTGTGGGGAAAACTGGGAGGGTGGGTGACACCTGAGGAAAGTGTCTGTGCTGCAGACCCCTGAGTTACCAAGCTTTAGCTCTGGTGCTATCCTGGATACCCTGCAGTCTGACGTTGAATGAGTCTGGAAATGATTTTGTTGCCTCCATACCCTTCTAGAGATAGAGAGAAGTCTTGGCGCCTTCGGGCTCGAGGTCTGCAGCTACTTTCTAAGCCACATCTGTACACCTAGGTCTGTGTGAGTGCGGCCGCTTGCCTGGCTGTTGTGGTGTGGAGAAGAACTAATCGTATTATGGTATGGATAGTGTGTGGTGATGCTGCACTGCCTGTAGTTCCTTACGTGCTCAGCTGATCACAAGAAGGTAAGCATGAGTAGTCCTAGTCACAGGTGGTAAAATGGGATTAGAATTTGAGTTGTGAAAATCCCTTACTAAGTCAGAGGTAGGTGGGAGAGGGTTGGTGACCCATCAGCGGGGTGCAGCCTGGTCTCACTTCTGCTCTCAGATAGATGATCAGTATTTCTGGATGCCGATTGCCATTGCTCCTTATGCCATTGTTTAAGAACAGGATAAAACATGTTCAGACCTCCTGCCATGCGTTAAGAGAAATACCTGTTTGTTGTTGCAGTGGGAAATTGTCAACAGATGGCAGCATCCGACTTTGAATCGCTGGAGACTGAGCATGATCTGTGTGAGATGAGTCCCAAGAGGGCTTTGGCGTTGCTGCTGGTCTCCCTGCTCCTTCTGCAGAGCTAAATATCCTGACTTCTGTACTCTGGTTCACAAAGATAATTTTTTCTGTCTTTGATGCAATAGAGCCTGATTTAAGATAATATGGCAGGGTGAGAGTAAGTATGGATCTTCAAAATACGGCAACAGGGTAAAAAGCCTGGTGCATGACAGCGGCTTCACTGGAAATGCACTTTCTCCTCTTTGTCCTTTTGTCTGCTTTCTGTGACAGGTAATTCAATCAGCTCTGTTCCCCTGAATGGAGTTTTGTTTCTCAAACTCATGTGCCGGCTACTTGCACCAGAAATGCAAGCAGTAATTAAACCTTGATGTCCAATGTCTGAACAGTTATCTTAGTGACTCTTTCACGCCTTCTGGAGTCTAGATGAAAGCCAGCAATGACACACAAGGATGTGTGTGGCGGTGCAGCAGAAAGCAGGGAAAGAAAATGGGCTGAAGTGGTGAGCAAGGCTTTGGAACTCGCCCCAGCGGATTTGGCACTGAGTAGTTATTTCGCAGCAGCGAAAGAATGAGAAGTCACTCGTGGCTGGTGTGGGGGCCCTGGCTGCAGGCTGCAGGAATGGGGAGCATGGTGATGAGCACATCCGGATGTGTGGATGAGGCTGATGGTAGAGGACAGGAGACAGCATTTATTTTTAAAGGATCTGGGACTGCCAAAGCTATTATTTTAGGGTTTTTAATTAAAATTATGTACTCTCAAATGACAAGATTTGTTGTGTTTTGTCTAATGCTGTTTAGTTAATTTAGATTTAAGACAAGGCTATCTATTGTTCAGTGTCTTACTGTCAATTAATGCAAATATCAGGCTCTCGGTAAATATCTGGGTGGATTTAACCACAGTTTAGTCCAGAGGACTATTCTGGTAGAGCCAAGGAGTTTCAGAAGCTGCTGGCCTCTGTTCTCACTCATGCCTCTGATGCTTTCTCTGCTCAAGCGCTGCCATTTTACTTCTGCAGTTCCATTTTAAAAGAGAATTATCTATTTTTCTCTTAATTCTCCTGCTGTTCACCATCTCCTTGCTCTGGTACATTGTATTTTGACTACTAGCTCATGACCTGGACTATTTTGGATTTGTTTACAAATATTTTTACAAAGAGAGAAGTGCTGACATAGCAAGTGACAAGAATAACTGGGTAAACTTTATTGCTTGGTAAGCAAAGGTCCATGTTCTGCTGGGGAAAAAATAAATTCCATTGACCTTTTCCTGCTCCTCTCAGATGAAGCGAACGAGGATGTCTGAAGGCATAAAACTTTCCACTTAGTTTTAATTTGATCCAGTCTGGTTTATTAGGTGAGATATGTAAGAATAATCTCATAAAACCACTAGAAACAGAGGAGAACATGTACAAAGACATATTGTGGTTCTGGTGAAGGTAATAAAGAGTTTTGACCTTTGCTAGGACCACTCTTAATGTAATCACATATTCCTGGTATCTGGCATTATCTAGTGGTTACCCATTGTTTTGAAAGCCGTTCTGGCATTTTTGATCTGACTGCACTGGGTTTAGCAGCCACTGAGTGATTCCTACTCAGTGTGTGGCTGCTAGCTTGAACATATGTATTTATATAGGGAGCGCAAATTAAAATCTGTACTATTGGGACACTGTGATGTACAGGGCAAGTGCATCGCGTTGCAGGGGGAGCGTGGGCACAGCCAAGCAGAGGTGGCAGCAACTGGGAATTTCACCATCTCCAAAAGGGTTACAACTCCACCAGGACAGGCTGTACTGACTGGATCTTTTCTCACGTGGTACCCAGAATGAAAGGATAGGCAGATATTTGATTAACAACTAAATTGCAACCTGGTAAAATGTGATACTTGTGATATGACAGTATTTCAGTCATGCTTGGTCTGTGTAACGAAGGTTTCAGCTGGGTGCTGATACTTCAGTGTGCTGACTCTCCCTGGTGTGCTAGTTTTCCTTAAGCAGAGAAATGGATGTCCTTAATCACCTGATGTGTGTTCTAGCTGGAGTTTCACTGGCTGAAGGTGGGGGAGGGAAAACTGCAGGCCAAAAAATATATGCAAACTAAAAGTGGGGAATATAATACTTGTGTCAGTAAGACAATTGTTCCACCTTCTAAAATCTGAGTTGGGAGGTAAGTCCAGAAGAGACACTTGGTTGTCTTCCCTGACGTTGGTGTAACAAAGGCCCCAGACCTTATTCCTGTTGAATTTCTCCCCATTTAGTTCTTTCTGGGTGTGAGGGAGCAAACAAGAACAGGAGGGTATGCTAGTAGCGAAGCTGCCTTTACAAGTGGAGCAAAGCTATGATGATTACTCCCAGCAAGCATCAAGCAAGTTAAAACCTCTTTTGCAAAACCACTGATGTGCCGGTGACAAGCCTGAGTCTAACAAGGTAATCAAATTCACATCTGCTTTCTTCAATAGACTAAATGTAGCTGACTGCTACAACTGCATTACCTGTCCTACAACCCTGGTCCCCCTCCTTCACACGCCGGTTGTGACACTCAACTGTTTAAGCAAAACCTCTGGGGACGTGTATTTTGTTCTTGGGTTGGCATCAGGGCAATAGTCATTGCGCAGTTGTAGTTGATCAAATTTTAGTGCCATGCAACAGCATAATGCAGCAGGATGCTTGAGGTCAGCCAGCTGGAAACACCCAGCAACCACCACTTTTTATGGTGACATAAAACATTGTTAAAGTGGATGCCAAATGGTCTATAAAAGCAAATGGGTCAGGTGCATATTTTAATGAAACGGGTAGCTTGTTCTCCCTGTTCTGGGCTGTAATTCTGATCCTCAGGACACCCCATCTTGTCAGTCTTGTGACTGAGTTGAGAATAGTGATGCTGTTGGTGCAATTGTGCTGGTGGGTTGGACGTGGGCCTTTGCTTTGGGATTAAAAGGGCAGGATTCAAGTTCCAAGTCTAGCTCAGTTACGTTTTATCGAGGTCTATCTGCTAGTGCTGCACTTAGTCACTGCATATGAACTCCTGTAGTATTGTCTGCTTTTGGACAGGGTGCCTTAGCAGAGTATGTGACCCACCCCAAACTTTCTGTCTGCCAGGGAGGTGCTTTTCTTCACAATTTCGGAGTACTGTTGTGTGAGGGCAGACCGTGGAAGTGGAGAACATTCCTGCTGCTCTATAATCCATTGCTATTTCCTCTTGGGTCTTCCTCATTTATAACCAGTGGTTGATTTGTTTCATATTGCATTCATTTTATTTATTGTTCCTGCTCTGTAAACACATGATGCTACCCATTCTACAGAAAACTTTTTCCAGAAGCTTGCAATCCCCTGCCTGTGATCTCTAGATGTCTCTCCTGCCCTAATATAAGACAATATGAAAAAGGCATGAGTAGCAAAACACTTGGTATGTCATCTTGGATAGAAACGTGTGTGTGCAACACCCCTCCGTCTTCACCTCCCCAGCTAGATTAGAGTGGGATTTGCCCCTTCTGTTGTGGGGGAGAAACATGGCGTAACCATTCTTGTATTCCGCTGATGCAAGTAAATCGGGCTTTCAGCTGGACCAGGCTGTAAGTGGGAAGGAACAAAGATTATATCTGGGTGCAGGAGGACAAAAGCAGGTGACAAATGAGGTTAAAAGAAAAGCTGCTGCTGAAACCCACCTCTGGGGTACTTTCCCAGTCTCATTAGCTCTATGGATGGAGCCTAACTGGTGTTTGGTCTGTTGTTTTGTGCCGTAAAAGTTTGTTTTGAAAAGCAAAGTCCAGGAGCATCAATGAGAACGTTAGGTCTTTAGTATCTTTAAAAATCAGGCCTTTAACCATAAGAATGAAAGTTGTGGGGCAAAATGATTTTTTTTTTTTTCCTTTTCTCCCTACACCTCTGCAATTCACATGGATGCTTGTGTCCTCACTTGCAATAACATGCCTAGCTGTATTCTTGCATAACAGGATCCTCGACATATAATCCACAAGTCTGCGTGGGCCGGTAATTAGCACTGGCCCTTGTTCAGTCCTTGCGATTCATTCCTTAGGGCAGCAACATTAGCCCCTCAGTTAAGCATCTGTGCTCCTCAGATTTAGAACCATTTTTGCCTCATTTGTGCAGGCTGTGGGTCCCGGAGCCGACTGCAGACATTGCTTGTGTTTGTGTGGAGACTTGTGTTTGCTCTGGTGTGGATGGGTGGGTGGATCTGTCCCTTTTAGGCAGAAGTCAAAGCCTTGTTTGTTTTCCATGACCGGTAGAGGATTTCTGCTCGATTCTATTTTCAGTTTAATGTGAAAAATAATTATAGTTCAGCCCAGGTAGCAGGAGTTTCTGAGTTTGGTGTGATGCCTTGCTTACTGTTTGTGAAGCATCATTGGGCGAAAGATGAGATGTGCGTGGTAGGACCACTAAATTCATCTGCTACCTGCCAGGCAGACATTTGCTCTGGGAGGGAAGCAAAAACCAGGAGACTATTTTTAGCTCTAAAATACTTTTCCTGAATGACATTCAGTCCTTGCCAGCCTTTGATGAGCGGAGAAATAATCCCTCAAGGGAACAACTGAAGGTGCCTGGATCTGTGCTTAGCTGCCGGCAGCTTCCGGCATGGCCGTGGGAGCGCTGGGGCAGCTCCAGGAGCAGCAGGCATCACATAATGGCAGGCACCAGGCAAGAGCGAAATGCACGTGGCATGGCAGGGAGCTGGAGTCAGCAGTACAGGAATGTGTTAGGGCTTGAGTAAAAATTACTCTGAGCCCATTTTCCTGATAGAGACCCAGTCATATGGTGCAGGGCAAAGGGCTGAGAACCACAAGCCCATTGCACACGTCAGGAGTCAGCCCTGTTCCCATGCCCAAGTGGGAGAACCTATCTTGCAAATCGGCAAAATACGAACCCAGTGCTCGTAGGTAGCAGTTCCAGAAATAGAAAGATATAGCGATAGCAGATAACACTCCCTGATAGCTGAAATAAAAAGAATTAAACTGTACAAAAGTGTGCTTTAATTGCTAAGTCTCTTCTGTCTGCTTAAATTACTGGAAATAAAGGTCTTCTCTTTAGTGATGAGCAGTTCCAGGCAGAACAGACGTGATGGGGGAAACATGTTTGGAATAAATACTGATGTGAATGACACTTATTAGCTACAGTGTGGCATATTTATTTCTCTATAGTTAGCATAATAGCACAGCTTGAAGTGAGAAGGGTTCTTTACTCGTGTCTATGTGTGTGTGTGTAAAAATAACAATGAATTGTTATGGGCCGAATGCAGATGATTTTCCTGTCTCTGCAATTAGCACCAATATTTGGATGCCACCATTTGTTGTGGGAGATGAGCAAGTGGCCTAAGCATGGCTGCACTTGGAGAAAACCTTCCCTTCCTTGTGTCAAACAGGAGACAAGTGAGACACCAGCACAAGAGGTCGGCTCTTCTCCCTTGTCTCCATGCTCAACAGTTGCCTGCCCATGGTTGCTCTGCCCTGCTTTGGGTGCTACAGAGCTCCTACAAGAGTGAGACACCCCTCGCCAGCCCCTCTGGGACTCCTGGCAGCCTGGCCGCAGCCAACAGCCTTTCGAGCTGTGGCTGGAGAGGGAGGGGAGTGGAAACATCCCGATTATCTCACAGGAATTTAATCGCAGATGTGTGGGAGGCTGGCTGAAAGGTTTATTTTCTTCTGAGGAGTTGGGTGCTCCAAGTGGAGATTGGTGATGGAGATAAAGTTGGCTACTTGAATGTGCAGGTTACCTGCCTTTCTGCTGCTGGGAACCTGCTCATCCTGTCTTGCTTTTCTCTGCGGGGTGCTTTCAGGTGCCCCCGTACCTGGCGCTCTTAGCTGGCAGCGGTGGTGGAGGCTCTGCAGGGAGGTGCTTGTTGCTCGCTTGCCCAGAGCCTGCTCGGTCACGCTGGCCGTGTCAGCGTCTGGCAGCCCTGCTGCTGCCCTGCCCCTTCTCATTTCATGGAGCTTGGGGTTTCTTGCCCTACAGAGCAGAAGGCTGCAGTAATTTTAAAAGCATTGACCAGTTCAATGAGGGCTTCCCGCTATGGTTCCATTTCTTCCCCAAGTTTCTGGAGCGAGGGAGGGAGGGAAAGCTTTGCAGAGAGTCCCTGTGTCAGGCAGACACTGGCTGCCAGCCGGCACGAGGCAAAGGGCCCCCTTGCAACAGCTTCTGGACAAATCTCTTGGCACTCGAGTGGTTCAGTGGGCATCATCTTTGAGTTGTTGCTTTGCAACAGCAGTAAGATTTCTCATCTCCTCTGCATATATTTTAATGTAAGAACATGTGGAAATGGACAATCTTGGACCTTACTGTCCTGTTTAATCTTTGAAACTGGCTCGTGGATTGCAGAGCTGCTTGGGGAAAGGAAGGGAAGACAATGGGGTGGACAGACAAAGAGACTGTCTGAGCTCTGTTTCCTTAAGAAAAAATCGTGAGGCATTGCAAATGAGGAGCCAAGAGCTTCCCAGGTTGGTTGTGAATGCTGAGTACTGTCTTAGGAGCCGTCTTGGAAGCCTTTTTGTTGAGGGGAATAATTATACTGTGGCAAAAGTATTTACTTGCCAGGTATTTGCTTGCCTTATTTGTACTGTACTCTTCCATTGCTGAAATGTAAGATGAAAAACCTTAAGACATATGCCTGGGAGTAACAAACTTTCCATTCTTTCTAAGTTCGCTTGATTGAGTACTTGGTTTAGAAATACCATAAAAGTGCCAGGCCATAGCTTGAAATATCTCATTACCAGGTGTCAGTCTGCTTATAACTTTCACTCAGGGATTGTTGAGGGCTTTTTTTCCCCTGTTGGTCTTCTAATGAAAATGCCAAAGGGGGAAAAACTATTACAAAAAATAAAAAATGCTGCTTTGATTGAAAATAAAATTGCTGAGCCAGCAGTGGCTTTCAGTAGTGCTTGCTCTATTGCATTGCCCTGACTATGTATTATTTCACGAGCCAATGGGATGTTGTGTGGTGTGAGTGTCTTGTACGGGCACGGACCTGCTGGTTTTCAGCATGCTGGGAGGTATGGCAGAGCTGAGATGAGCAGGTAGTTTATGTCAATAGAGAGACCTGACAAGTAGGCAGGAAGGAAAAAACTCAGATACTGAGGTTACAACACTGACTTGGCTGAAGTCAGACAAATGTCTCTGGTAGGGCATGGGCAGCATGGCCAGCTGAGGGGACAAGGACCTTGTTGGACCTTTTGTGGCTGCTGGTTACTTGTGACAATGTGAGGACACTGTTCTAATGCTCTTGCCTTCTCTCACAGGGTTGTCTGCTCCTCTAGCTTTGGGTGCTAGCACAGTAAGTGATGTGAAAGAGCTTATGGCATTGCCAGGCCCTGTGTAATATGTGCACAGGACCAGCGAGGGCGCTGTGGACCTGTGAAAGGTGGCTGAAGAAGCAGCTGAGAACTGGTGGTCCCAAGCACGAGCAGGCAGCAATGGCACTGGGAAGGAAATGTGGGGAAGGCTAATGCAGAGTGCTACTGGAGAGGCTGGGGAGGGCATATCTCCTCTGCCTGAAAGGAGGAGGAAGGTGCTTCTGTGGAGACCTTAATCATGGTTGGAGATTCGTGTGTCATCTTCAGAAGCCCCCTGTCATGGAGAAGATGATGCTCTAGAAGGATGGTCTTGGCCAGGTCTAGCTCCTACTGACTTTGGGTGGCATCAGTATCTGTCTTTAGCCCTGGACTTCAGCAGTGCTTCCCTGCTGCCTGGGCATCTCCCAGTGCTGGCAGCAGAAGTGGTGGTTTGAGGATCTCCGTGTCATGCTGGAGAATGTGCTGTCAAGGATGGAGGTGTCACAGCTTGTGTACCAGCACCCGAATGTGCTGGCTGCTGGGAAGCCGGTGATCCTGTTGTTGTCTCTCAGTGAGCTGTGCCCTGGCACAGGAAGGTCCCTGCTGCCCTGGGCATGCAGACGGAGGTGCTCGAAGACACTGTGGTACCACTGGGGGAGGTCACGGTGCCACAGAGCAGCCTGCATTTGTGGGAGGTTTCTGTGGTCCTCTCCAAGGTTCAACCGATTGCTTCTTTGGGCCTGCCAGAGGCTGCAGTCCCCTCCTTACAGCAATGCTGGCGCTTTCCACAGCAGGGAAAGGGAAACTTGGAGACGTGGCAACCGATTTGCAAATAATAAAACACTTAAAGCTATACGAAAAGCATCTTGCATGGAAAATCAGACAGGGCAGGCAAAACAGCACTTGCCATCAACATAATGCAGCTGAAATCTCTTTCTTAGAGATAATCATCTCTGACTCCAGCAGTAAAAATAAAGGACAAAAGCTGGAAGAAGCCAGAAAGCACGGTCGTGGGAGTAAATCTTGTTGAAATGAAAATTAAAAACACAATGAAAGGCATAGAATTGCCTTAAGTGAAAACAGAGCCGTCTGCCTAGAACAACAACTGAGATTATATGGGAAGCACATGGGGGTGTGGGGAACCAGGTTGAGCGTGGGGCTGCAGCAGGGCTTGTGCCATGCCAGCGTTCAGCTGTGAAGTAAGTGGGGGAAAGAACCCCTGCCTAGACTTGAGAAAGATCCAGATTTCAGGTGTCCCTTGCAGTCTAGGAAAGATTCAGGTCCTTGCTTTCAGCACCAGTCTGAAGGATAAAGTAATTTATGGTCTATCTGAAGGATAAAGTAATTTATGGTCTATCTGAAGGATAACGGCTGATCCTGGACAGTGCTTGCTCCTGGCTGGTGAAGCTTATCCCTGAACTGCTGACCTTTAATGGACAGTATGTGCTGAACTGGCCTTCCTCAGCCAATCTTGCTGAAGCTCACATTTAAAGGTCTCTGCAAGTTAGTCCTCATCCAAAGCTCAAACAACTAAAAGGAAGATTTCCACTGGCACAGATCCAAATTCCATCAGGCTGTGACAACTCAGAGAGGCAGCACTGCCAGCTGAACTGAACCGGGAGCAGCCCATGGAGTTCATTATTGTCCCTGCTATGTGGGAGCATGGTCTCGTGCAAATCAGAGCCACAAAGCTGGGCTCTAAATGTTTCCTACTTCAGGTTTTAAACAGTCATTTGAGACCTTCATTTAAAAATAAGCATCGCTTTTTAAGTGCTACAGGAGATGCACAGCCTTTTATCAAAGGATGCCAATGTATGGTCTGAATACCTATGTCTTGTGACTATTTCAGGCTGACCTTGACGGATTTGTTGCTCTAAGTGTCATATAAATCAAACTGCTCAATGAACTATCTGCTGTTTCCCACAACACCGAGAAAGCACCTGGGGCCCTTTTGCTCCCCATAGACAATGGTGCCCAGAGGCTTATGCAACCCTCCTGCTCTGCTGGTGGCTGCTTTCTTCCAGAGCTTGGCGTGGTATTTTTAGTTGCAAAAGAGAAGTGTCTCTTAACTATATGCTGATCACATTTGAAAAGCTTCAGCTGATATTAAAATATTCAAACATTGCCTAAATTCACATACTTTTGTTTGTTGCCTTTTGTATGCTGTGTGTAGCTTTTCATATGACTGGGCCTACTTTCTACCAGAATCAGGGTTTGGGAGCTGCCGTACAACGAAGGATGCTTTTATCCTTTTTGAAGATCTTTTGAGTTATCCTTGTCCCCAGCTATCTGAAATACAGACTCATGCACGTATATTCTCTCTGCAGGCAAAGAACAGAGTCAGGAATAGACTTTACAGCTGTGATTCTCAAATTTTATTAGTCAAAGGGCTGCCTGACCTTCGAGGAAAAAAAATATATCTGGGAACCATCATATCTGATGCTGCCACCCGGATGTTCATTCATGGCCAAATAACTTCTTTATAGGATTTTTTTTTTTAAATTACTTTTTCTTGCCCTTTTGTTTACTTGCTTGTCTGGATGGGAATGTGCTATGTAAATGTCTTTGCCTCTCTTCATGGGTCACTGTCTGGTGTCTCACACAGCACCTTTGGGCTTATGCTGAATGTGAATCTGCAGCCCTAGTGGCCTCTGCCCCATCGGTCTTGTGCAGTGTCTGCTGAGCTGAGGAAAACAGTCACTTTTCTGCAGATGGTGTGATGAAACAGAAAAAGAGACGCATACCCAGCCCATTGTCTGAAGCATTCTCAAATTAGCCCACCACAGAATAAACTCACCGTGTACTTACGTGAACAAGGAACACAACAGGTGATTGCCATAGCTTTTCCTGGTTCACCGGGTGCTGGTGAGGTCCCTGGCTCGGAGTAGGGTCCTTGCTGGTGGGGTTCATTAGGAATGAAGGAGAGGAGATGGGAAAAACCCATCTGGGCTTCGCTGGTGTTTCTAGACCCAAGGCGCTGCTCGCGCAGCTGATGAGGTCTGTCAGCTGGGGCAGGCTGGGGTCATCTCTCTGCAGAGGTAGGTGTGGTTTTGGGGATCCCCATGTCCTTCCAAAGCCAGGCCTTTTGGTGGCAAAGCAACGCCTGGGTTTGCTGTTGCCAAAGGTGAGGGCTGCTGCCCTCCCCAGCCATCTTGGCCTGGTGCGGAGGAAACAGGCTGGGAGGTGCTGGACCGCCCTCCTGGGCATTTTGGGATCTCTCCCCTTGCCAAGCTGCTCTCCAAGTGCCCTGTCCTAGCCCACGGCCTCAGAGATGGGCCAGCTGCGCGTGTGCTTCCCCCAGTGGCACTTGGACGTGGACGGAGGCTCTGCCCGTCCCTCAGCCCCCTTTCAAAAGCAGTCAGCCGTGGTCTTCTGCCACACAACGCGGGACGGGAATGGTCTCCTCTGGTACATGTGGCACAAGTGCCAGCAAGCATCACGTTTACGCCCTATGCTGTTGTCGCCCCATTTCCGAAAGCACCCCGCTGTCCCCTTTCTCCCTCTTTCAGCTTGGAGGTTGCTGTCAGACTCCGAGTTTCGGGATCTTGTGACTCCTGAAAGAGGTCGGGCTCCTGGCGTGGCTGGGCTCCTGGCCCAACGAGCCCTTTAGAAGCCAGACGGCGCCAGCTCCTGGCAGGTAGGGCTGCTCCCAGAGATGGGGCTGCTCTGGGGAGGGCAGCACCGTGGGGGGCTGCTGCTGGGGGTGCCCCCTTTTGCCAGGGCCTGGTCGGGCAGGGCTGCCAGCAGCCAGGGCCCTGCTCTCCGACAGGCCAGGACCACCCCGCATGGCTGCCGGCCGTGCCCCAGCTGGTGCAGGCCCGCAGCTGTGCCTAGTTTGGCCCACCCCCTCTGAGGGGGTGCTAACACGGAGGGTGGCTGCTGGGGTTTTCGGCTGTCCCGAGCTCCTGTTGCTTTGCAGGTGCTGATTCTCCTCCTGCTTTTCAGCTGCCCTCTCCAGACCAGTGGCTTCTCGGTCCCTCGTGTGTCCCTTCTGCCCAGCCATGAGGGCTGGTCTGGCCCCAAACCGCCGGCTCCGAGTGGGAACAGCAACGCCAGCATCCCTGGAGGGCAGTGAACGGCTCTGATCCGGGCTCTGGTAAGGTCCCTGCATCGAGGTGAGGCACAGATGACGTTTTGAAAGAAACTAATCTTGTGTAATTCAAGCACCAGAGGGAGTGACTTGTGCTGGTGGAGGATTTGTTCTGTGCTCCCTCTCTTCCTTGTGCTGCTTTTCTTCCCCTCCTCCTCTTTAATCCCCATCTTTCTTGGACTCAACTTTTTATGCTGATCTTCAAGGACCAACGCAAAATGCTTCCACAGCTCAGGAAGCTACCCAGATTTGCATTTAACATATTTAAATATTTAACATATTTAGGGCTGAATTAAAGCAAAGGGAGACAAAATTGGGAACAGACTGAAGAATAAATGTGTGTGTGCATGTATGAAGGAATAAAGATGATGCTTGCAGATACACAGGGAAAATAAAACATGGGAAAGAAGACAGAGAGCCCAGTCCCTCTTTGTTGTCGTATCAAGCACACTGTGACTAACGACAATAATTTTTTTTCCCCTCATCAGTACCATAATAGAAGAATAAAACTAATTGTCATCTGCCACCCACTGTTTGTAAAGCAGCTTCTCTTAAATAGTTCTTACGTATTGAGTTCAGCTGTCAAAGGGAGCAGCTTTTTTCATGGTCTGCAAAACGCATTTCAGTATGAACACAGCTAAATGCAAAGGTCACCCCATCAAAAATGTTTTCCCTCAGTAGCGAGTATAATAGCAAAAAAAGGCATTTTGCAGTCTATTCTCACCATTTTACTTGGTATTTCTTAAATGGTAGACAGCTGGAGATTAAATTCCCTTTGATGGGCAGAATTTGAGGGAGAGTGTTTTGTAGTGTATTTTGGGTTTTCCCCTCCCCTCTTCCATGCTGCAGCATGGGCTCTTTAACAGCTTCTTATGACAGGTAATATGAGCCATAAAAAGAGCAGGAGACAGAAGAAAATTACCTATTGTTTTTCAGATTGGCTATTGTTCCTTAGGATATTAGTATGTGTTCCTGTGTGTTGCTAGTGTTTTAATGGTAGTTTGGTTCCTGAATGCTTAAATTACTCTCCCTGTCAGTGTTTCCATTTACTTGACACATTCCAAATATGAAAAGACTTCGGGAGCCAGCCTACAGAGCGAGGGAGACCACGACAACTGTAAATATCACTGCAGACAATAGGCAGAGGTCACACAGCAGTGTGAGGGAGGGTTCCTACTAACACTTCCATAGGGGAGTCAGGGTAAGGCAGTTTGAAGTTGTAATTACAGGGATACTCATGCAGGGGTGCCTGCTCTCTGTGTGTGCTCCCAGATCTGCTTGTAACATAAGCTGGTGGGGGGAAAAAAAAAGGTCTGCCTTCTGCGAGGCATCTGAAAGCAAGGGTTACATCTTCAGGGATATAACTTGCATGTTTCACCCATGTTTGTACAACCACTTTGCTATGTTTTGGAGCTGCGGAGGGGAATTTTGGAGAAGACTTTACTTGCCCCAAGAGGAAATGTTTTCTGCTGTTGTGCTGCCTGGATTAGCCCGTGGTGACCCTCGCCCAAAGGACTGTGTGCAGACAATGAAAACAGTGGCTCTGCATCAGCTCCTGCCAAATATGTGTCAAGTGATCTTCCAGCAGCGGCAAAGGGAAGCTCAGGACAGTTGAGAATGTAACCCCAGCTGTTCTGTCTCCCCTAGAAGGAGGGACCTGTCTTTCAAAGAGACATTTCTTATAATTTCATCTGTAGTTCAATTGTTGTGCATTGATTTAGGCTTCATTCTGCTTATGTGCACAGAGATCTTAAAGAGGGGAAGAGCAAGCACAAATGGTGCTAAGCCTTGAAATTTAAGACCTACCATTGAAGGCAGTCCTCAGGAGAGGTTCATACTGTAATTGTGGTTGGTGATCAAGTTGCCCTGGAAGATTCAGCAGTGGTGGTAGGTCACCCTCAACAGACAAGAGGTTATACTGCCTTAGGGATAGATGAGTGGTGTCAAACTGCAGGGAGAACCGGGGTTTGCCTCAATGAAAGTGATGTAGGGTCACAGTAGTGTCCTTGTATGGCAGCATGGGGAGACCCTGTCCTTGACGTTGTGTGAAAACAGTCACTGCGTAACAACAGTTTGGACATCTTAAACATCAGGCTTCAGCTGGGGCCCTGGATGCAGATTGAACCTGGAGGGTCTGAATCATTAAGCCTGGGCTGTTACTGTTTGATCTGTTAGTAAGTAGCAGTAAGGGATGGAAATTTCTGTTGGACCAGCTTCTGAGACAGCAAGAAGTGGCTGGGATAATGTAGACCACACCTTACCTGCAGGGAGGTACTATCCAGTAAACCCCGAACAACTTCTCTAGTGGTAGGAGTGTTGCTTTTTCTCAGACACTCATCAGAACAGAAAACTTCCAAGACTCTCCAGGCCTTATTCTTCTCTTAAATTTAGATTTCCCTTTTTTAAAGAGCAACTGTACCACATGTAAAAGTTTTTAGTTCCAAGTGTGCTCTGAATGCAGCAGAACCTGCTTTGTTCTGTTGTGCTAGCAAAAACGTGTTGACAGGAACGGGCGTCAAAGCCCCGGGCTGAATTAACTGGCCTGGGATTAGGCAGAGGATGTTTTGCAAGGGTGTTCCAGCCAGAGAAAAACCACATGGTCTGGTCTCTTCTTGCTTCTATGCTGCTGTGCAGTCCAGAGAGCTCCTTTGTTTTAAGCCGTGTTGTTTATGGCTGAGTAATGGGGGTGAAGGAGTCCTTACTTTATCTCTGGACCCCTCCGTGGGTGACAGTGCCACGAGGTGGCAGTGGCCACCAAATAATGTCTGGCCAGAAGCACAAGGTCCAGGTGGTGCATTTGTCCAGCTCTTTGCACCCTGATGTAAGGATGGGAGTGCAATCCAGCCCCTAAATGCCAGCCAGAGCACTGCTCTAGCTTACACTTGTCCTTTGACTTTCTAGTAGGCTCAAATTCCCATTTCTCCATTCCCATGTTGTTTGAGCACATCAGTAAAGTCAGGGTGAGAGAGGACCAAATTCTTGATGAACTGTACGTTGCTTTACTGTGTGCACCCTTCCAGAGATTTACTGCCTCTGGAGGGCTTGCTCTTATTCAGGCCGCACCTTCCCTGCAGGATTATCTTGGGTCTTATGTGTAATGGTGGTTCTGTCGCTTTTCCTAGGTATTCAGTTTTTGGCTGACATTTTGCTCCTCTGTGCCTGTGCTACCTGGGATGGACAGTGGGAATTGCAGCGCAAATAAAAGCTAAGTCACTTGAGTGATGATGGCTCCACTGCCTTCTCACAGGTTTCAGTGTCTGAAGGGGCAGAGAAGTTTTCCTGCAGTTTGGTGGGACAGTCTTTTAGAGATGGCTGACCTTGATTGAGGCTCTGTAGTAAACCAAAGGATATATCTATTAATCTTGGTGCCGCATGTCTACAGGAATTTGCAACACCACAAAAAGTCCAGAAGTCCTGGTAGGCCTTTGTGGTGTGCCTGAATTGCCTTGCTAATCCTGGGAAATCTGCCTTCCTGGCCTGGAGGAGCTGGCCCACGCCCAAACCTACCTGCTGTAAAGGAAAGGCCATTTACACCATGGTGGGTTCTGTAGGCTTGGCCAGTTCAAGAACCAAACCACAGGCAGATAGACATGTCTTTATCATCAGCTGACGGCTTTTTGCTGTCTTTGGTGTAAACAGCATAAAGCAAGAACCATGAATGTGTGGTAGACATGTGAAATGTCTGATAAATGGGATCAAATGTTCATGGTGGCTCTAAGGAAAATGGCTAGGAAAGACAGGATGACTTTTGCATTCTGCAGTCAAGTTACCGAATAATCTGAGGGTAGGCCAGGAGGATGGAAAGAAGGCAGGAATCACCTCTATTCTGTTTCTGCTGATAAATCAAACACGACAGCACAAAACTTAATAAAGCACTGTGACATTTTAGGTAGAACATTGTACATGGGTGAAATGTGCTGCCTACCCATGATTGAAAGCCTCACTTTCCAACATGGGACTCCATTGTTGTCACATCATTGGTAGATACCATGTGCCATAGATTTCTGTAGGCAAAATGTCAAAACATCCCATTTCAGGTTCTTCTCTGTAAAACAGATTTTGCTTCACCCAGCAGGGGTGATGTGAGGATATGTTTGTTGATATTCTTGGGGTCCTGATCTGGTTTTGGGAAAGCGCTGTGAAAGGCTTGAATGGGAAATTCTTCCTGTCAAAGCATACCCATAATTAAACTGGTCTGTTTATTCATGAGTTGAGGCAGGTTTATTATTGTTTTTTTCTAACCTTGATCTAACAAATTGTGTAACGTGGTCTGCCACACATCTGCTGCTCCATGAGTGCTGGGGAGGGTGGACACCTGGTGTCAGTGGAGGGAGAGTAGTGGAGTGGAAACAGTGGCCTCACTGGGAATTTCCTTTGAAGTTAAAAACGCTGCATGGCTATTTGTGCAATGTTTCCTTTGAACCAGCAGCATGTGTAGGTTTGTTGTCAAGCAGGAGACATTATAAAAGCAAATAACTGTAAGTTGGCCAAGTGCTTAATAACGATCCGTGAGTTGTGACAGGTGAACTCCTCTGGCAGCCACGCTGGCTGCATCGCTGTGTCACACACTGGTGGTTGCTCTTGAGAGACACATTTGTACAGCGTACCGCATGCATGTGTTGCTCTCCTCGGTGTAAGATGCAGGCTGTTTCCATCACGTTGTCTTGTGGGTCAGATAGGAAAATTACACACGTAGTCACATGCAAGAACCAAAACTGGTTCTGCCCTCCTGAAGTTGGAGGGGCAAAGGGGAATGTCCCCTTGTGGACAGGGTTTGGTAGGGAGGGGAAGCAACCTGCTGGAGAGGGGTGGATGCCTGAGCTCTGCATCTGCCAGCATGGACACGTGAGTCTTTGCAATACATAAATCATGGAAAATGTGTGCTTTTCTCATTGTGTCAAAGCCAGAAAGCCCTGACCCAGCTGGAGGAAAATAACAATTTGAACAGAGATCTCATCAAGCAAGATGTTCCAGCTCGTTAGAAAACAACTTAGTGTATGCTTGAAAGGCGCCTGCAATGCATAAAAAGAAAGGGCTCACTCTTGCACTGGAAAATCTAAAGTAGAATAGGCAGATATGACCTCACCTCTTCATGCTGGAAAATTACTGCCACTTGGTGTTCTTGCCATCTTAAAGTGGTTACTGGGGAGTCAGCGATTTGGGAGCAAGTATAAATGTGACTCAGTTGCTTATCAAGTTGGAGCAAAGTCTCTTGGTTGGGAGTATGTGTAATGAATGGAAAAGCAAATGAACAAGCAATATTGTCTAGCCTTTTAACTAACCTTTTGCAGGTGTCTGGAAGGCTTGGGAGGGAAGAATTTAAAGTGAACTGTGTTGCATGACCCTTACATTGAAGGCAAATATGGTCTTGCTATTTGCAGCACAGACTTCTGGTCTGGTGCTCCACCAGTTCATTTGGGAAGCATGGTCCCAGTGATAGACACTGCCACAGTGTTAAGGAAAATGAGCCAGTTCCATGATGCAGGCACAGTATACTGTTTGGGGATGATCTAACTGGGTTGGCAATAGATGGCATAGATGGTTGTATCAATCTGTCCTCTCCTCATGCCAGTTCAGAGTACTGGGCTTTTGCTTGATTGCAGAACTGGGGGGAACCTGCCAGGTAGACTTGGAGGTGAGGTCTGCTTACAGGCTGCATGATACTGGGAGGGAGATCACCTCTCTGTGGTGGGCTGCCATGTTAGAGGCCTTTTGACTAGAATATGGCCTTCGGGAGATGCCGCTTTTATGAGCAAAAGATAGTTAGGCCAAGTATCTCTGGTACTGCAGCCATTTCCAGAGAGTGCACCTAACGAGAGAGAAGTTCCTAAGAAAAGGAGAGAGTGGTGGCAGTGGCTGAAGGGATCTGCAATCTGTATGACTAATTTCCGTGTCCTTCACTCATGACTGGTTGAATATACCTTTTTCTTCAGCAAATTCCATAGTTCTAAAAAAACAAACAGGGTCTGTTTCTGAATATAAGAGGTCAGGAGCTCAGAGCCTGGTGTCATCTGGAGGTCCCCAGGTTCTCGTAGGCCCTGCCAGGGAAGCAAGAGCCAAGCCGTGGCTAGGGAAGGAGCTCCTTGGCTTCAGATTCTTGTTTCACAGCAGGACACATGTAAGCCAAAGGCCCTTAGCCTTGAGGCAGGCCATGTGGGACAGGACCAATGCAATATGTCTATTTGGCACACTCGAATGTGTAGGGATAGACGAAGCAAGTTGAAGTATATCACCCAGCAGTGATATACTTCCCAGTGGGGAAGTCTGCCACGTCCCTGTGGAAGCTATTCCAATGGTTTAATTACTCTCAGTGCTGAGAAACAAGCTTTTACTTCAAAGCTGAATTTGTTTGACTTCAGTTTCTGCCCATTGGGTCCTATTTTGATTAGGCTTACTCTTGGCTAGCTCTTCCATGTGCAAGTACCTGTGAGTATCAATTGAGTTGTCACTTTGTTTTATTTAGACACATTAAATTCCTTATGTCTGTCTCTGCAGGAATTGTTCTCCAGGCCCTGGTTTTCTTTCAGCTCTCATTTAAACTGATTTCTGCATCTTTCAATTCTCTGAAAGTTGACTTTTTGGTCTGGATGCTGTTCTCCTAGGGACTTCTCAGGTCTATATACAAAGTCAAGGTCACTCTTGTGCTGCCTGGCTCTTCAGTCACGCAAGAATGGCATCAGCACTGCAGAGATCATTACTTTCTTCTCTGTATCCTTGTTTTCTATCTTGTAAACACAACATTGCCTTTTTGGTTCCCAAATCTACAGCCTTGCATTGTATTCTGCAGCAGTACTCCAACAAAGCCCATGCTCACCTTTGCAGACAGTGCAGCAGGTCTGGTTGGGAGCTGGGGCGACATGAGACTTGTGGGTATTGGCACAGCCTGCCAGGTTGCTGTTTTCTACCAAGACTGTTGTCTGTGTGTTACTAGCACTCATGGAAATGGGAAAGTCCTCCCTATTACCTCCATTTCACAACAATTTGCTTTACAACTTAATTGATGTTTGTCAATATTAGAAAATTTCCAGCTAGAAAATTTCTCCAGGCTTGGCAAGGTTTCAGAAGAGTGGGGAAACAGGAACTGCTCTTACTCCTGTTGGGGTTTTGCTGTTTATCAAGGTAAAGGTGGGGAAGGGAATGTGGAGGGGAAGCTCGGTCTGAGGTACACACCATGGAGGCGTTAAGGTACCACTGGGATGGCTTGTTTTAGGTGTATGAGCTTTTATAGGCAGTTGCAGAGAGGAGCTACTGAATGTGATTTGAAGCAACCATCTGCTGTGGGCAGGCTGTACTGCTGTCCAGAAGAGCCATCTGTGTTTATGATGAATATTTTCCTTCACTATGAACTCTCTCTTATTTCGCCACTTACCACGAGAATTGGTTAACCCCTTGAAAACTCTCAGAAAGTGGGTAGTGTTGCAGAGAGTTGATGTTCAATTAAAGGTTAAATTAATGTGTCTGCCCCCCTGTGCAGTGTAACCCACATGAACAAAATCTGGGAGAACCAGAGAAGGCCAGTTATTGCCTGTGAGACCCAGTTTGCACATCAGAATAGTAAATGCCTGACAGTAATGAAACAGTGCTGGAATGAATAACAGGTCTTGTTCTTCCCACCTGTTCTACGTCTCTACCGTCTGCAGTGTCTGATGCTTACTAAAGCTGCTGGGATTTCAGTGCTGTGCTTGGGCATGTGCTTAGTTTCTAATTTCTGAGATTTAGGAAGGACCGAAATGTGTGTTAAATAATTTGGTGAATGGAGATTTTTTGTCAGAAAAAAACCAGTAGAGAAATCTGAAGCAGAAGGCAGGGTATCTTCGTGTTTTTTTTAACAGAGTTCATGTTTTTCTGTTTAAACACAAATATTTCTCCTTAACACCCTGCTTGAGGACAAATAAGGTGATTGCTCCTTGTGGCTATGCTGGTTTCCTCATTTGAATTGGCTGCTATAATGGCAGTCAGATTAAAAAAAAATGGCAGACGGTTGGGCGGAGATGGGATGTTAAATGTTGCAGAGAGCATGGAAACCCTGTGTCAGCCCAGAGCTTGTAAAGGGAAAGCCATCACTTGGCAGAGACAGCTTAATAGGCTTGTAAAATCTGGCACCATCAAAACCACGATTTGGGTTTTATCAAAGCATGGCAGGGGAGCCTTGAGAAATGACAGCTGTATTATCTGTCTTCAGATCATTCTGAGAGCAACGTCAGGAGCAGGCTGGAAACAGTTCAGAAAATAATTTCATATTGAGGGTTTGCTGGGGGCAGGAATGTATAGGGAAAATTGAAATGAAAGAATTAATAACAGTATCAATAACCTTCCTACAGCAGTTACCAGGCGTGACATGAAAATGACTTGAAAGTTGTCATCTACTGTGTATTTTATTCCCATCAGGAAGGTTTCAGGGATGAGAGGAGAATCCAAACAAGGCAATTAGAAGACTGGAGCGTGTTGGGGAAAGGAGGAACGGCTGGTGTGTAGAGCCTTTCACTGCAATTTTTCCTGCCAGGCAGAGGGGCCGGGCCAAATTCTGATATAGTGGAGCAAATATTGCAGCGAGCAGATTTATGGAGTGACACCAGTGATTGCAGTGTCAGCTGGTGCGCACGAGGGCGGTCTGTGCAAGATGCTGATTGTTGCAGCAAAAGACACAATGCAGCTCTTCCTAGAAGTGTATCCTAGAGGCAGAAGACTCTAGCTAGGGTTTCTCACTCACCACCAAAACCTGTGAGTCTTTGAGTATAATTCAAAATCATTGAAGTCATCGCCAAGATTTCCAGTACTCCAGTCCAGTTAGTGTGGGTGTAGGGGATGGTAAAATGTCCTACCTTTTTTCTGTCAGTGTATGTTGACTCTGAGCCATTAGAACTCATTTCTTTTTCTCCAGGATGACTTGACTCACAGCCAGTTCGCTGTACTTGTCTTGGGCTTTGGGACTCTGGGCCCAAGATGGAACTATCTGTAGCTACTGGAAAAGTGAGCCCAGCACGTAGGTTAAACCACTTATTAATGATGGCATAGCTGAGGTAGCCATGAAAGTGACTTAGTCACCTAAGAAATGAAACCACAGTGAAAATGTTCCCCTTCCTGAGGTCCAAATGCTTTTCAGACATTACCTAAGCCATCAGGCTGTGATGGGACAGACTACTGTGATCCCGATTGCCAGTTTCAGGTCATTAATGTGCAGAGGAGAAGGGACTTGATTTTCAGACTTTCCTAGAGACAGCAAGTTTCTATTGCTGTTTATGTTCAAACTTAGCCTGCAAATCATCCAGGATTGACTTTGGTTTTTTGACCTATATTTAGCTATATTTTTGCCACATAGCTGGCCAAAGTTGCAATGTTTCCAAGGGAAAAGGGAAGAAGTGAATCTTGCATTCTTCATTTCCTGAATTAGCAATTGTATGTCCGAGAGATTCAGAATACTGATCAGAGAAGCTAGTGAAGAAGAGAAACCATTTGCATGAATGCATGGTGAATGCTGAGGCACAGGCTCAGTTGCACGAGGCTGAGAATATAGCAGTGTTTGTATACAGAGGAGAAAAATGGTATGAGATGAGCAAGGTAGTCATTTTAGGAAGCTGGTCATTACTTTCTCTTTTGCTTTAAGAGCAGTCTCTCTGAAATTAATGGGTTACTCCTTCGTAATGGAGATAGATATAAATAAGGAGGTTTATGCTTTCAGATGGAGCACAGGCCCTGAACTGAAGAGCAGGTACTGTCTCTGCTGCAGGAGACAGGCTGAGGTCTGCCAAGCAGCTGGCGGTCGCTGGGGAAGCAGGGAAGCAGTCTGGCAGCTGGAGTGAGGTTGGCCGCCCGTCTGCAGCTCGGTCCCATGCTGCACTAGTGACAGGACCGTATGCTGCTCAGTCCCAAGCCTTGGCTGGCATCAGGAAGCCTCTGATGTGCTGGTGCTCAGAGCTGTGATGCACACAGACCATGGTCCCTGCAGCCGAAGGATATTTGTGCTGCTGGGGAGCTGGGGTCACTCGTAGGGTGGGAACATGCCGTTCTAAAGCAGAACAGGGCTTTCTCCGTGTCTGTTCCTCTTCCTGTAAGCTTGGCACAAGAGAAAATGCTTTTTCAACGGAAAGAAGTTGGTGTATTCACGGGTCACGGTGTTTGGTGGGTTTATTTGCCAAAATAACCCATGTACACCCAAAGTAAGAAAAGACCTCTGTGGCACCGAGTTTGTGATTCTAGGTCCTTTCTCTCTTTGACAGTTTGCTTTTCTTCTGCAATATGTAGTTGGCTGGGAGTTATTCAAAGGTAGCTTCAAAAGATCAAAGTCAGACCCAGTCTTTACAGCATTCATGCCTCTGCCATTCAGTTTATGCAGATATTAATGAGGTGTGTTTTATATGGCCTGACATTCATGTCTTCTGTTTACCCTAATGAGGTTGTTCTACTGTCCCTCTTGTTTTAACAAGCAACAGAGTCTCCAAGATCATGTTCTACAAAGATATTTTTCCATTTTAGGATTAGCAGGAGCAAAACTAGGAATGATAATTTTAACAGGCATAAACCATCAGGATCTTGTGTCTGATGCCTTCAAAGCAGTCCATTCTCCTCTGCTTCACCTACTCTGTATTATCACAGGTTTCAGGCTAACACATACATTTCTTGCCCTTTTATCTCTCTAATTGTTTTCACAAGTTCATTAATGATTTTGCAAAAGCTGTAGTGAAACTAAATGACATGCTCATAAACCTTTAAAGGAGAATATACCAGGCAGGTGATGGGAACAGTCTCATTAGTCTTTTCAAATCACTCCCAGCAGGTTTTTCTACAGATTCAAACTTGTTAGGGCATAAATATGCTCTTCTAATTCAATTGGCTGTGCTGATTGTGTGACAACTGAAGTTTGCTCTGCTTTTAAGCAGCCACTAAAATCACCTTTCTAAAGCAAACGTTCTGAGAGCCAGAACCAGGCTGAATTCTGAGGTTTGGGGGGGTTTTGCAACCTGTAGAATTTCTTGGGCTACTGATGTCACCTATGCTTTGTTTCCAAGAAAATCCTGTGGTAGCTCTTTGGAAAATCACTGGGTTTCTCTGTGAGCTGGGAATATCGAGGTGATGATGGTATAGCATCTGCAGTATATCTTCAGGCCAAAGCTTAAGATGGTGTAGCAGTTTTGGTGGGACAAGGACTAAGTTCTGTAGGATTAATCACAAAGTGATAAGTGAGCTCCTTTGTGGTCTCTACAGACGATATGTTCTGACATGTGCTCGGGGCAGAGAGAAGAGCCGGGTACAAATGAAGGCAGCTGCAGCATCTGTAGGAAAATGTGCAGCATGTCCCATAGGAGACGGTCCAAACCTCTGCAAGCTGTGCCAGGGTCATGTCTGGCCACAGTGAGGAGGTTAAAGAAATTGGTCTTTCTCAGTGGTGTTCTTCAAGAGTGCTTTGGGTCTAAAACTGTGGTGGGAGGGAGAGCCTGATATAACAGCGTTTCAGCGCAGCAGGATGTGGGGGCAAGTGTGGAGGGCTGGCTCAGGATGTGGGGGCAAGTGTGGAGGGCTGGCCTTGGTGCCAAACCAGCCATGGAGGAGGAGGAGGGCTGGAGGCTGAGCAGGGCAGGCGTCCAGGTTCAGAGGAGCCAAGGGGAACTGAGACCAGGAGGCTCACCACTCCTGCAAAGTGCAGGGGTGTCGTGGTTTAACCCCAGCTGGCAAATAAGCACCGCACAGCTGCTTGCTCACTCCCCCTAGCCAGTGGCATGGGGGAGAAAATTGGGGGGAAAAGAGTAAAACTTGTGGGTTGAGATAAAGACGGTTTAATAGGACAGAAAAGGAAGAAATAATACTTTAAAAAATGACAATAATAATAATAAAATTAGAATATACAAGTGATGCACAATGCAATTGCTCACCACTTGCTGACCGATGCCCAGTGAGTTCCTGAGCAGTGATGACCCCCCGCTAGCCAACTCCCCCCAGTTTATATACTGGGCATGACATCCCATGGTATGGAATAGCCCTTTGGCCAGTTTGGGTCAGCTGCCCTGGCTGTGTCCTGTGCCAACTTCTTGTGCCCTCCAGCCTTCTTGCTGGCTGGGCTTGAGAAGCTGAAAAATCCTGGACTTGTTGCTAAGTAGCATTTAGACTAACTGAAAACATCAGTGTGTTATCAACATTCTTCTCCTACTCAATTCAAAACATAACATCATACCAGCCACTAGGAAGAAAATTAACCCTATCCTAGACAAAACAAGGACAAGGGGACATCCTGAACTGGTAGAACACCCTCCCTCATCTCAAAGCTGTTCTTTCTGTGCTGAGATAAAGAATGAAAATGATTTTCCAAGTCTTGAGAGTGCTTTCCTTTGAGCTCATCTAGATGAGGATATTTCTACCACACAAACCTTAATTGAAGTGTTGATTTCACTTTTGTATGTGGAGTTAATTTATGTGACACAATTAAAATATATTTTATTCATACAATAGGAACTTAGAACTGGAGTAGTTGATTAAAACAACTGAACAGCCTCTTCTGAAATTTTAACGTTACTAAAAGCATAATGATCCTTTGACATAATATTCTAGTTGAGCATTTTTGAAAGTAAGTTAAGGGTGCATTTTAGATACATACCTTACCATGCAAGCTCTATTTTATGCCTGACACTAGAGATCTTGAAAGAGTTTTGATTGGACTATGCAGGGGATACTAATGTATGTTTTGGGCCTTATTGCTCGAAGTTGCCTTAATTAAGTTGAACTGTCTGATAGTTATACTTCAAAGGGGTGAAAAACCCCTTCTGTCTGTGTTGATTGTGTGTCACGTTGTCACCTCTCCATGTAAAGCTACTCAGCACCAAACTGGCATTCTCACATTGGGAAGTGAGTAGCCCTTGGTGACATAAAACCAAACCTCTTTTCCCAAGGAAGCAAAATAAGCACATCCAAACTCAAAACTAGAAAGCAAACTGCACCGAGATGGGTTTGCATCACTACCAGTGACTGACAACTCGCTCTGCGGAGTGCATAGCGTGTAGCAGAGACCCGAGACACCCCTTTGATGGAGCAGTGAGCCCCACTGTTACGTACTTGTCTTGCACAGGCCTCTCTGGGAAAGGGGATTCAGCTGTAACTATTTTTAAGGCCTCGCTTCGTCTGAGACTTTGCTGAAGTTGCAAATGGCTATTTTTGGTTGTTATAACTGACAGCTGTCGTAACCCGCGCTTTCACAAAGCGCTGTGTGGATCACAGTAAAGTGCAACCGTCAGCCCTGGCTAGCCCAGAAAACAAGATGCACATCTGCTGATGCTTAACCTCGACTCTACCGAAAAGAGCAAAGCCCTTCCCGGGTTAATTGCTCAGCTGAAATGTCTTGGGCCAGATGCTGCGCCTGTAGGATTCTCCTGACCATGGCAAGTGCTTGCTGAGCGTGGCCGGGAGCTGTAGACAGCCCGCACACCTAACGGCAGTCTGCGGATCTTCTGCAGGGCGGCGGGAGTGGAAAGCTGGGCAGGCTGTGCTCTGAACTCACCTGGGCATCCTCCTGCCCCCCGGGGCCCACCTATGCCGCTTTCGCCCTCCCTGCTGCTGCCCCGAGAGGGACGGATAGCTGTGGCTGTGTTCAGGCTTGCACATCCCCATGTTAGTTTTACTAGCGGGATGGTCTCTGATTGCTTTACAGTTTCTCTGGGATCAGAGATTGAGAGCTCAATATTTTGCAGAAAGGGAGGTCACAGGGAAGTGCTGGTTTCTGCGTCTCCCAAACTGGATTTTGTTGGGGACCATCTGAAACTGCAAGAGCAGGATTCTAAGTTTCCATTTGAAAATATGTTGGCAAATCTGCTTGATTCCACAATAAAGCATTCAGGATAACAGATGAAACTCTTCAAAGCTTGTTGTTGTTGCTGTTTGTTTGTTTGTGAAAATGTTGAAATGTTGACCTGACTTCTTTGGGATTAACTGGGGAAGGACAAATCTCTTTTTTTCTCCCCCCACCCCCAGAAAAAAAGGTTTTCTGCACTTTTGAGCCCTCATTATCTGAAAGCCACTATTTCCAGTCACTCACTTTGGCTATTTTAGTCACGTTTTTAGTGCCTAGTGTTGAATCATTGTTCTCAGTTTCTATAACAGAGCAAACTTCTCCTTTCTGACAGTGTAGTTGTGCTGCTGCATTACTGTGTGCAGTATTCTGAAATCCTTGCATAGGAGGTACAGTTCAGTGGAAAGTCCTTCTGTTACACATGAGAAAATACTTTGCAATTAATTGGATGAATTCCTCCTTTGTTCTGTCTGAAAATAGCCTGTGAGCAGATTGCTAAATTCTCAAACAATTCATTACAACAAATTGTTTGTGAGTTTCTTCCCTAAATAATTCCTGGTCTGACCAGAGCAAACAGATCACAACATGTGAGTGGAATTCATAATTTCTTAGTTTCTCGAGTGGCTAATGTATGGAGACGTTCCTCATTCAGTGTGAACTGCAAGTCGCACAAGATGTGACTCAAAACTTGCTTTTGATCTGTGCTTTAATACCGAGATGTTGGGTTGTGACCTGAGTTTTCATTATCTTGAGGGACCGAGCCCAAAGAATAGGGGGTGAGTGGGTTAAACCTTGCTTTCAGGCAGATATTTGCAAAGAGGAGGTGGCTGGCTGTAAGGAGGAGCTGTGTAGTGGGACTTTAGGAGGGCAGGATTAGCACCTGTGAATAGATAATTTTAAAACTCACAAATATTATAAGTGGTAGGAAAAAAAAAAAAAAAAGGACAATTCTTTGGTGGAGGAGGGAGAGAAGAGCAAAGGAAAAGTGCCGTGTGGCTGGGATCTGAGGTATGAGGCAGCCCGAAGTCCAGGAGCTGGACACAAGGACAGGAAGCCAGGACGGACTAGCCCCGTAGCGTGCATCTCGTAGTGCTGGTAGAGGTTGTGTGGCAGAGCACTTGATTGCCAAATCATCACCCAGCCTGTCCAGCTCGTAAATATTACAGGAGCTGAAAAAATGAATGAGAGCATAACAGAAAATGTCACCAACTGTGCCAGCAACTGAAAAGGGCTGGACTCAGCGGTGTGACACTGGCAGCCTTTTCTGTCACTGCTGCAGCCACAGCTCCTCCGTGCTCCTTGCAGGCAGCTGTCAGATATCTCGATCTGCATTCCTCTGCTCTTGGTATTTGGGAACAGCACAGCATGCAAAAGAAGAAACACCAGTTTTTGCTTCATTGCATTCTGTTGCTTCCTGCCTGTGGTGGTTTTGTTGCCGAACTTGGTATAAAAGCTGGCTGGAGCATTTTCTCTACTGTACTTTAAATCTTGTTTTTACATCATTCTTCCTCTTGTTACAAAGAGTTGCACGTAGCCCCGCTAAAGTCTGTTTGTGCTGGCTCACAATTGGCTGTTAACACGAAAGTGAGCACCGGCTAATGAAGATGGAAATGTTGGCATTCAGACTATTGCTGATTTGCTAGTCTCTGGTCTCGATATCTTTGCCCCCCGTTAAAACCAACTAGGTAGCATATGCCACAATGTTCATTTTGTCAAAATGCTGGCTGTCCTTCTAGATTAGCGCAGCTCCCAGACCAACTGGACTGGCAACAACAGTTAGTTCATTCTGCCTCTGTTAATTAAAATAAGCTAAAAGCATCGCATGTTATCATGGCTTTTAAAAGCATATGAACATACTCGTGTCTATCAGCCTGTTCCCATGGCTGATCTTTGTTGACTGATTTGTGTTGTGTCTGTGTAATGGTTGCTAAATCTGGAGTGAAATAGGAACAACTATTAGTGAAACCCAAAAGATTTCTTGCTTCTCAGCTGTCTTTGGCTCAGTGGCAGCTTATATCTCTACCATCTCTCTTGTAAAGCATTAAAATTAAACAATTGTCCCTTGCTGCTTGGGTGGTGGAGTGAAAACTGTTGAAGCAAGAGTCAGTAGATGGCACTGTTAGCCCCTGCTGGGGAGGTTACGGGGCAGGTGAGCAGTGCAGGGACAGCTCTGAGAGGTGTTTTGGTGTTTGGACTTGGCTTCTCTCCTGGGCAAATTTGTTGTAAGTGGCAGGCCGACCCTTCGTCCCCTTAATCTCTCCTGCCAGGGTCTGGTGGTCAGGTTGGGGGAATGCGTCACTGTGTTTAGACAGGGGTTCCTGCTGGAAGCATCCAACCTCTGAAGGTGTTTTGCCACCTCTGCTCGGGCACCAAGTCAGACAAGGCAGCTGGCATTAGCTCCACAGACACCTTCCTCCATGCAAGATAACAAAAAAAGTGCCTAGCAGGGCTTCGTGAGGACAGGGGGTGACTTTTCACGTTTGATTTCTGTGAAGGTCACTGGGGCATTTCTAAGGGGCAGGGAGAGCCGCGGCTGCTGGGGGAGTCGGCACGGAGGCAGCGTGGAGATCGCACCGCTCTTTTCTGTGCAAGCCTGGCTCGTTCTGTGTGGCAGTAGCTCTCTAATCCTTCAAAATTTCAGTATGGCCTTATAAAGAATAGCCAGTTCTGCACTGCTGATGAGATAGCCTTATTTCCTAAGGGATGATTCCTAGAAAACTAACTAGCATTGCTGTAAAATAAGGATTTGTGGTTTAATAGTTATCGTGGGAGCAGCTCCAGGAATCCCTCTGCTGCACAGTCACCATCCTACACAGGCTTCTGTTCTCCGAGCAATGCCTTTCTTCCAGCTTCTGGAGCAGACGCCAAGCTTGACATTGTGTTCATCTGTCCACGCACCATAATACTGTCCCTGACACTCAGTACTTTGGGGATTTTTGACTGCTGACTTTCAATGACATTTGGAGCAATCTCCATGGCCAATGTGCAATACTCCTCTGTGCTAAAGAATATAAAAGAGGCTGTTGCATTTAATATATTGGAGTACATGAGACGCAGCAGCAGTTTGCGTGATTTATTGGGAAGACAACAATGTGCCATAGCATGTTCTGTAAATATAAGCACAAATCATGCTACATGCCGCTGTAAATTTCCTTTACTGTTAAGTGTCTAAATTAATACATGCAGCAATAATGGATTAATTCAAACAATAGGTTCTATCACAAGCTACTTGGTCATTAAGATGGGGGCACACTCAGCTGCCCTGACAAGGATATAGGACTTCAGATGATAGTGACAAGGGACAAAACAA
Organism: Aviceda cuculoides; assembly: GCA_035590195.1. Classification (NCBI taxonomy): domain Eukaryota; kingdom Metazoa; phylum Chordata; class Aves; order Accipitriformes; family Accipitridae; genus Aviceda; species Aviceda cuculoides. The sequence continues at coordinate 10,373,600 of JAVJGG010000061.1, read as the reverse complement.
CATGTCACTTAGGGTATGGCCTGATGCCCTTGAGTCTGCAGGAGGTGGTTAGTCCTGGGGAGACTGGAGAAAGGGGCTGCCTCAATTTCTGTGCTGTAGACCACCCTCTCTGAACCACTTCTACACCTTACAGGAAAGACTAACCTGTATCTATCACTGGGTACCACCCCTTGACCTCACTTTTTGGCTGTGTATCAGGCACAAGACAGGTGATTCCTATCTTGTAGTGTCTGAATCTCTCTTGTGTTGGATTCTTATTCACTTTTGCTCTCTTCATATCTGGAGGGTGGAAACAGGGAGAATTGCTCTCGGTTTCTTTGGACGGATTCCCCAAAAGGAGGAAACAAATAGGTAAATACATACATTTTAAAAAACAGTATTAATTTTTACTTGCAATGAGACGGACAGAAGGGAGAAGCTGGCTGACGGCAGGCAGTGTGGTGTGTCTGTTATCACATCTTCTACAAAGTTTGATGTAGCCAGCTGGCAAATACCAGCGACTCTCCTGAGTTCATAGCTCACCCTGTTTTTGTTGACATTTCTGGCAAGGAAAGGTAAAGAGTTATCCCAGCTGCAATAACCTGTGAGGTTTCACTCTGCATTTCTCTTAATTTGCCTGAAATTAAAGTCTCACTCAGCAGAAGCGATTCACATGCCAGCATTTCCCATCGTTACTACTGGCTGGGGGACCCGCAGTAGGAGGATGCTGTGAGAGATGGCACCTGTAGTGATCCAGTCCCAGGTCTGTAACTGCACACCAGTAGCCTCACAGCTTACGCCTTCCTTTCCTCCCTCTAAAAACCTGACTTTGTTTTAACCTGGCTCCCTCCAAACACAGCACAGTGGTGGTGTGACATGCTGCAGCCCCGAAATGAGCAGCAGGCTGAGCCCTGCCGTGTTGCTGGAGAGGCAGAATGCTTAAGGAGCTCCTGAAGAAAAGCCTTCAAATGAGTATCTTGACCATGCGTCCTTGTACGTGGACTTGCTGTGTTAGCAGGGAGGGCTTTGTGTTCCCCTGGCTAAGTCACCCTTCTCATACACTTCACAGTACGTCGTGCTTACGGTATTTGCAATTCAGAGTCAATTGGGATTGGGTTTTATTACCTGTTTGATATTAACTGCTAGGTAACATAGAGAAGCTTTACTTGAATTCCTGCCCAAGCGTGTGAGATGTTGCTGATGGGCAAAGGCTGTGTAAAAACACCCTTAACTCTCAAGAAGCTGATGCTGACAGTGGGTTTCCCTTGAACTAGCAGAGTTAATTTCAGCTTCAGATGCCTTCGCACAGAGCCCTTGACTTTATAATTAATATTTAAGTCCTTGGGCCTGATTCCTTCATCCTGTCAGACTTACCCTGAGGTGACACTGGAATAATTCTCCTCTTGATTCTTACATATCAGAGCAAGACAAAAATCTGATTTCCAACATGAATCTAGAATATATATCAAAACAAACAAAACAAAAAAGAAGAAATAATGAGCCAAAACTGACAGGTCTTTTGCAATACAGTGGAAATATAAGGCACACTTGATACAGAATTGGTTGGAGTTGTTGGGAAACTTTACTTTCATTGCAGTGGTCTTTGGTCACAGGGTATAATGGCATGGCATTTTGTCTTAGCAAACGAAGCCTTATTAAAAATATAGAGTGGATGTGGGATATTGGACTGGTATTTTAAACAATGATAAAAGGAACCAGTGCTGAGGTCTGAAGAATATTTTACTTCATTTGAAGTAGATGCCAGAAAAAAATCTGCTGTTTTAGTAATCTAAATTTTGCTGAACATATTTCTGATTAAATACTTTTTCCTTTGAATTGCTGCTGTAGTTTAGGGGGAATATGTCAAGTAGTTCTGTCACTATCTGATGCTCTTTAATAGACTTAACTGGAATCTTATTTATGGATGAAATCTATGGGCCAAATAGCAGTAAGAGATTTTTTTTTTCTTTCTGATAAGATGATGTATCTTGAGAAAAGTAGTGGTGACATGCTCTGCCAGCTCACATTCTCCTCTTCCTAGGGATCTCTGTGGTGTACGTAGACAGAAAAATAAATACAAGGGAAGGTTTTCTCATGGTATTTTCCTCTTTTTTAGTTATAATACAATTTGGTGAACACAGGTTACACCTTTGGAAGGGAGACAAATACAGTGCTGCAGATGACTGCCAAGAGGACATGATATATTGTGTGCTCGGAAGAATCCTTTCTCTAGTCCCAAGGCCAGACTTTCTCAGTTGAAAAAGTATATTTATGTATACATAAAAGCCTCATGTCAACCAAAAAAAGCAGGCCAGCCAGACCAGAAGGGAAGCCAGAGAGAGCAGGGACATGACTGAGCATTGGCAACCACTGGCAAGCTCCAGGTTGTCTCTTGCTGTCACACCGCTGCTTGGTTGAGTTCATCAATCATTAGGTGAACTAGATGCTGTCTCCCAGCAAGTTTTTCTCGTAAACTTTCATATCCTAATCATTATCTTGCTTGTTACTCCAAAGAGAATACTGAGAGCCCTAACAGGGATGGCTAATGTCTTCAACTTCCTTTTTAAAATACTTCTCAGTCTCTGCCTAGGTTCCAAAACTCCTTAGCATCTCATACTGAGGTGGCAGCAGCATATTTTATCTTTAAATCTCCTCTTCCATGTCCCCCACCCCAAGAAAGGAAAGGGTACCTGTTCTTCCTACAGTGTTGAACATGTTGTAGAGGTTGTTGAACAGTAAACTTGCTCTCGCACATGTGCTTTAGTAAGGCCATGATAGCACTAGTTAAAAAGTCCACAGTTAAAAGTCAACAAGAAGAAAATGCTTGAAAAGTGGTGATAAAACTATGACTGAGCCAGAGCTGATTTTTGAACCATGGCAGCAACAGCACCGAGGCTCTGGGGAGGAAAGTTTCTTATTAACTCTTTGGTCTTTTTAGCCTTGTGTACAAGCAGATGCTTGGGGATGGCAAGTCTTCCTGAAAACTTACTGATAGGACCAGCTAAATAAATGTGTATAGTTTAAAAGTCACTTTCTCTGTGCCTTTCTCCACCTCCCCTATGAAAAGAGTACTTCTTGATTTTCCTCCTATTAACCAAGTTTTTCAGGAGATTAGATTCAACACAGTAGTTAGTTGCCAAATTTATTAAATGTTAAGGCACTAGTTATCTGAAAAAGAAGTTCTCCAGACAACTATTAAGGTCTGGAGAGGGTATTTTCTCATTGTATAGGAGGTAAACTTCAATTTGAATCAATATTTAGTGTTCAGTGGCAGGGTCCCAGGAGGTGTGTGAGTTATTGATAAGTAAGTTTAGATGTCTTTGTTTAAAGTATTTTGTTATTTATATCTCTGAGTCCCCCCAAAGCAGTAAATTGTCAGACTTGGTTTAAGTGTTAGTAGTTCTGCTGTCAAATCTAGTGAATCAGGTTGTATGGCTATGTTTGAAAGCCTTCACACCTTCGTGTGGTGCTGCTTGGAGCCTTTTTCAAAAACAACATTTTCTGATTTGGCGTTGGCATTATAGTTGTAAAAGAGAAGAAACATCTCTTAATGCTGACTGCATGGGAAGCTGTGATGCTGAAGTGATGGACTTGCAACCCAAATTTCTGGGAGGTAGAAAAAGTCTACATTGAGAAAAAAATACACTATTCTTGTTGCAGTTATAAGCAGGTTTGGGACACGCCAGAACACAGAGGTGAAGGCAAATAGTGAGAATATATATCTCTAGCTCTTTTCAGGTGTCAGCTGATGTTTAGGACTGGCACTGACTGAGTATGATCCAAAGCCTGCTGAAACAAGGGAGTATTTTTGATGATGCTGGTTGGCTGTCACCTGGGACCACGATGGGTAAAGGAGCAGGGGGAAGATTCTGTGTTTGCCTAATGCTCTCTCAGGTGGTGGAGCTGGGCTGACAGGGAGTGTGGTCTGAAGACTTGATCTGGGAGCACTTCTCTGTTGTCTCAACTCCTGACCCAACCAGCCTGTGGCTAGCCGTCTCTGGTGAGAGAGTCCACAGGGGACACCACAGCGATTGAGATCTCCGAAGCAACCCCTTCCTTCAAACAGTGCAAGTGGGAGACACCAGTGAGACTTCTGCTCTCCGTGGGTGGATCTGTGTGATCCTACTTCCTTGAGTGAGGCTCTGTGTAAGTCATATTGCAGCTGATTTTCCTTGGAGTGGATCAGTTCTGGTCACTGCCCTGTGTGTGATGGTGCTTTGTCTTGTACATTGGCTTAAATGTTCCCTGACCCCACATGGTCTCTTAAAAAGCTAATTTCTCTCAGTGCCTGCTGGCACTCCCCTGTCTGCAGACAAGTTGGTGTTATTACTTGCTGTTACCATACTGATTGCTCTCCAGAGGAATGACCATCACGTCAAGGTTTCTGCTGAGTGCGGGATGTTTGCTGCTCCTGCTGCTTCAACCTCAAAATCTTACTTTAAAAAAAGGTCAGACCTTTTCTTCTGTCATCACCCCAGCTGTGCTGTCAACTCCACTTGTGAAGGCACTCTGAATAATTGATTTCTGCCTTGTGCAAAACCAAAGGCCAAGGAAATTGTCATCAACATTGGTAGCTTATTTGGCTCAAAATCCTTAGTGAGGCAGTGACCTTGAATAACCAAGAGGCCAGAAGATGAGGGCCACTAATTCTGTAGTCCCTATGATCATGCCAGCACTTGAAAGCTACTGGGGGGCAGGTACTGGCGAGATCTATGTGCACACACTGCTGTGCTGGACTACACCAGTGCAAGAGTTAATGAGGGTCTGATCCATGCATAAGCAAGTCATTGATAGACCAGGCAGAGAGTTGAGCTTAACCACTGCTGGACAAAAGCCTTGTGAAGCATTCTTTCTCTCTGGCTTGATAAGCAAACAAAAATCCTTTCTCATCCTTTAGAGCTGACAATTTGCCTTCACAGAGAGGAGAGGAAATTAAAAAATTAAGGGAAACCCAAATGATTTTACTCCCTTGCCAGCATCCTATGTTTCCTTAGGCTTTGCTCCAGTGCTTGCATTGTCTGTACTGTTAATAATACTGTGTTTTCCCCTGGAAGTTAGCTACTTTTATATTCTTGTCGCTTTTTAAAAATGTGACCTTTAGCTTCTGAGGTTTCATAATTGCTATTAATCTGTTCAATAAGGCAAAATAACAGAAAGGGCAGAAATTATAATCTGGTCTGACTTCAGTCTTTGACCCCAGTATTTTCTCTTTTAGGAATGTCTCCCCCCACCCTTGGGAATGCTAACCCCTGCCTGGAGGATGGCTGTTGGGAGCACACAGCTTCTCCTGTGTGCATCCACTGCAGCCTTGTGTAGGGGCAAACAGGCTTCCTCTTATTTCTAATTAGGCCTTTGCGTTCTGCCCTTCCCACTGCCTTTTTGACCTGCTATTTGTATTCAGTAGCCACACTGATCCTCTGGGTCAACCTCCCATGCCCAAGAGGCCTCTCAGTGTCACACGTTCCCTGGAGCTGTGCCTGGGGTGTAGCTTTATTATTCAAAACCTCAGACTCAGTCAATGCAAGATGATAGTCCTGTGATCAAAGCTGTCCCTAAACTACCTTGTACATTCTTGCATGCCTTGCAATTTCAGAGCGAACATACTTTTAAACTCCGGACATTTGAGTGATGGGGAGTTATATTTTCAACCTTTTTCAAGTAATTTCATTCTGTCACTGTACTTCTCCCAAGTGGGATCCAGACCAGTCTCTGTCCAGGGAGTGTCCCCCTTCAGAAACACCTTGTGTTATAGTATGGTACAAAGTGAACAAATATCAAAGAGAAAGCTGGAGCCCAGAAGAAAATTCCTTTCCTCTAGTCTTAGCCATGTGTACCATGAAAGCATCTTTCCAGCACCTAATGCTTGAATAATTCTCCTCTTTAATGCCTGAAAGCTCTGCTCACCTCCGCCTTGCTGGCTGACTGAACTCATGCTGCCTGCATCTCCTTCCAGGATGACAGCCAGGAAATTATTACAGTGCAATTTAAAGACCATAAAATACAGGATGAGCAGATGGCAGGTCACGTCTCCTTCCCATGAATAGCCCATGTCACTGTGGCACTGCTTCAGCACATGCTGAGCCGCACTCACAAAGTCCAAACAAGAAGCATCACCAGTGGAGAAGATGTCTGTCAAGGCAACATCCCAGCAGCACAGACCTTACGATTGTGACAAAGAATCTGGGCATTGGCGAGAAGCTTTAGTGACAATGAGCTTTAAATACCTGCTGCTAAGATAATCACAATAATCTGTCTGCCAGCTTTTTCCTAATGTGCATTTTCTAATTCATTGTGGGAGGCAAAATCCTTTGACTGGTGGAATGAAGACGTGGCACTGTGACTATAATTTACATTGTTAAACAACTGGAAGAAGCAGCTATCAAAAGCTGGAAATCCTATCCGAAGCAGAATAGCTGCCTTCACAGATTTTTATTTTTTTTTAAAAAAGATGAGAAATTAGTGTTTTCATAGAAAGGAATTCCTGATGCAAGGGATCCTCAGTTCTGTGAAAGGGGTTAAAAAAGCAAATGTCCCAGTTGCAGGATTTGCTGCAGTTCTGTTCCCCTCCTGATCTTTTTGAGTCTGCCCTTGGAGCAGCAGATCTTACCCTCTACCTCTCACTGCTCTGTGCACTACTGTGCTTTGTGGGGACAAGATGCTGGAATAGCCATTATGGTCATTCCTATTGTCCCATAGAGGATGTTTTCAAAGCAAATTAATTTCTTTTCTATCTAATTGGGAAACTTGAACAAAGATCTGTCATGTATTGGCCATTGGTGCAGCAGTCAAGATGATCCACCTTATCCTTTCAGCATTAATTACAAAACACCTCTGCTCCTATGAGCAGCATTTCACCGAAGAAGGCTGTATGTTACATATTAATCAGCAACACAGCTGGGTATATTTGATGCATAGGGACACACCATGGTCTAAAAATTGTCATTGTTCCTTTACTACCAGTGGTACTAGAACAAAAGAAGGATCTGGGATTCAGAAATTTCTTGGTAGAATGGAGTTAGTAGTTTGATGGGAATTTTCTCAAAAAAATGAGGAAAACACTACATCTAAATGAGCCACTGAGCTCTAACAGGAGGGCCAGCAGGTAAGTAGTATGTACTGAGAGAAGCACAGCTATCTAGAAATCGTTCCTTACACAGTTTATTTTCAATTAATAAAGATGATTATTTTTCTTCCTTTCACACTCAAAGCCTCCTTCCCACGCGCCCGAGGTGAGTGAGGGTGGCAGGGAGCAAGGAGCCACTTGTCAACCTGCTGCCCAGGTGGCAGCTCGGGACCTTGGTCCACCAGCGGCACTGGGCTCGCAGGAGACCGTCTGGCGCAGATTTGGGTAGTGCCTGAAAAACACCTTTTCTTTGTTCCCTTCTAGGTGAAATCTGCTGTAACGTCACCCTGTTCCCATGCGAGTATGTCCGTGCCCCGCAGAGGCTGTATTTGGCACCCTTGTTGGCAAACCCCTCTGAGAAGCAGACGTTCGTGGAGCTGGGACTTGCAGCTCTCTGCTCACCTCTGGAAACGGCCCTTTCAAAGAAATTTTCAAGGCATGTTTGCAAAGGCTTGCATTGCTGCTTGCTGTTCATGCTGAGGAATAAATTGGATTTGACTATCTGTAGCTGCTTTTGGCACCTTTCACTAGAAATTCCCATTGTGATCTGTGAAAAAAATAACCACCAAAAATCCTTCATTTTTTAAGAAATATTTCTGGGCAAAATGTCACCTTTCATATAGGCCAGCTGAACTTAGCCAATTGTACCGCTTATTCAACAGGGAGCATTATAATTTGCACTTTGCATTTCTAAGAATTGAATTTGCTAAATGGAGCACTTCCCACTGACAGAGCTGCAGTTGTGCTATGCTGTGGTTTGGTTTTTTTGGGTTTTTTTGGTTTTTTTTGTTTTTTTCAGCTGGAAGCCATTTTTACTTGTATCATAGAGCTTCTTAGCCCTGTTGAATGTGGCTTAGTGTTTCTCAGGGGACAGAGGAAGGATTGCTAATAGCTTTCGAGCCCACTTTAGTCTCTCTCTTTATAACTCAAACTCTCAGCAAAACAGACTCGAGCGAGATCTTTGTCCTGGATGACTTTTTGCTAAATAAGTTAGCAATGCTCTAGTTAGCAAAATCTCTTATCCCCTGTGGATGCGTTCAAACTTACTGGTAAGCTACAGCAGGGCCATGACAAAGGTAACGTGAGAAATGCAAGAGAGGAGTTGTCATGTTTAAACCATAATGCAGCCAATACCCAACATGCATACTCAGGCATGCTCAGGGACATAAAGAAGTATTTTGACCTGAATCATAAAACTCTGTTATTTTCTCACAGAGAATCTGAAACTGGTCCCTGGTCCCTCTTTTTCTCTCTCACAGACAGACAGACAGACAGAATAATTTGTTCACCTTCAGAGATTGAGAGTTGACTTTGCCTTTCAAGAAGAACATTTGTTTCTTCTACATGAAATTTATTAATAAGTGTGTTTTCCACAGCAATCTTAGTTCCTAAAAATATGCATCCTAGGGTTGTTGTTGGTTTTTTTTTTTTTTTTTTTTTTTTTTTTTTTTTTTTTTT
>JAVJGG010000061.1:10341422-10364940 GCA_035590195.1 Aviceda cuculoides | reverse complement strand
TTTTTGTTTTTTTTTTTTTTTTTTTTTTTTTTTTTTTTTTTTTTTAAGACCTCTGTGGAAATTATATGCTATAGGGTCATGCAAAAGGGAGCAGATACATGTGAAAACTTATTGTAAAGTCTTCCAGACTAGACTTTCTTCTTCTTTTTTTTTTTTTTTTAAATGCTTTTTCTTATTCCCGTCATACAATGAAATGAATCTTTAGATGACAGATACTGGACTCTGACAGGCATCTCATCTTGTATTGAGGCTGGTGACAGTCTGAAAGAAATTGCTCATCTGAGTCAACAGCCAGCTTCTCCAATTGTGTTTGTCTTCAGTGCTAATTTCATTTCTTTGCTCAGTTTTCCTGGAATCTGAGCACACACACTGACCTGATAAATAACTGAAGCTGGCAATAAAGATAAAGGAAAGTTCTACACTTCAGAGGTCAAGCTAGCCTCCAAATCATATTTGCCCTAATGGAGAACAAATTCAACACTACCAAAAGTCAAATGAATGTTTAGTCACCTGAGAAAATACCATTATAAGCTGAAATGAGCTCTCATTATTTTCTCCATTTTATTTCTTTAATTTCTCCTTGGCTTCTGCTACAAAACTAAAAATAGGGACATTAGTCACAGGGTACTTCAGAGGCACCCTCAAGGCAGAAGCAAGGTTCTAAGGTAAATCAGAGCTGGTGGCTCTTAAAATGGATGAAATCACTTGCATTAGGCCTTCAGGATGCATATTTTCATTTACTTGATTTATTCCTATTGTTTAAGCTGTGATGTGAAGTGGCACAGACGCGATGGAGCCAGGATGATGAGGAACTTTATAGTAAGCTGTCAGGGCAGAAAATCCCATTGCGAGGGACCCTTTCCTCAGGGCTGTTTGTGAGGACAGTGCAGCAGAAAGCTAAGTAAATGATTTAAAAGGAAAAAAACCCCAAACAAATCCAAAATCGCATGGGGAAGCAGGCAGCTAAATTATCCAACGAGCTGTTAGGCACCAAGGCGTTGGACCGCTTGGTGCAAATGCCTGCAGAACTGGGCAGAATCAGGCCTCTTTCTGGAAGTGAGGCGGTGATCCCTTTCTGGAGGTGAGGAGGACGTCTCTGCCCCTCAGCCTGCTCTGCACAGTAGCTGATTTGTCTCCAGACACTTCCCTCCCCCCCGCCCCTGCCATGAGCTGGTCCCTTTCTTCTCCACCCAGCCTGGAAGATGCTGGTGACTTGTATTCTGATTATATCCATAAGCCTCCCTCTGCCTTCTTACACGCTTTGAGTGTGTGAGTGCAAAGGCTGGTAGCTGTCTAATGCAATATTTCTGACAGCCAAACCTGTTTGTTTTGGAGCCCAAAAGGTGGTTAATAAATAATTTTTTTCTGTCACCGCTGATGTCATCAGGTCACATTCCCATGTCATTGTATCACCAGCATCCTAGAAAGAACATCCTGGGTAAGGCATCTTGGCAATAACAAGGTGTTTTACTGATAGACGTGCTGCCTTCTGGAGAAATAATGGAACCAGCAGGGCCAAATACTGCTTTAATAGTGTGTCCAAGACTTCCTTTTGCAGTTTATATCTTGGAAATTCCAGAAACCACATTTATTTTGCAAGGTATTGAAAGAGAGTAAGGAGGTACTGTGGAGTTAGATATTAGCACACAGTGGGGGAGAGGGGAGAACCTTTTACGTATCCCACGGTGTCCCTGTAAAATCTCAGCACTCTCTTACCTCACTACATACCTATGTTTTGTTACTATGGGCATCTGAATCTTAATTAGTTAAGGGAACTTTTCTACTTAGTTTAAGTGCAGTTGTGGAGTTTGTTAAGGGCAGCTACATAGCTTAGGTCTATATACAAAGGATGAAATGTTTTCTGTTCTGTGGGTGTCAATTATTTATCATAGAAATCTCTTTGTCATGAAACTTCATCTAATTTGTGTTCATGATGGCAAAAGTAATTCTGAATGATTGACTTGCATGTTAATGTAGTACATGGAAAAGAGTGGACACGTCAGTAATGCCATTGAGTTTCTGTACTACAGAAACACGTACATAATAACAGAGCTATCAGCAAGCTGTAATGAAGCTGACTTACCACTTAAACTGATTTTTTTCACCTGTGTAAGTGTGTGGGTTTCATAGTAAGTTACATTGAACCAGCTTACTGAAAGGTGTCTTACTGTATTTTGTGGCTTTTGTTTATCTACTTGTGCTGCTTTTGTAATGGGAATTCATTTGGTGCAAATTTCCTGTAAATTTCAAATGCAAAATCTCCAAACAAAAATCCCCAAGGAACTCCTTGCTCCCATTTTTACAAAATCGAAATATTTTCAGAAGAAAATTCTGATTTTTGTCAAAATTATTCTCTCTTCAGAAAAAAACCCCAGCTGATATCATGGTTTGTTTCAATATTAACATAAGCTGTCAGAGTTGGTGTATTTTTAGTGATGGCTGTGTCCCTTCTCTTTCATTGACCAGGTTTCCAGCTCGTGAACGGCTCCCCTAGTACTGGGACATTTCTCTTCTCATGGAGCTGGGGGATTTCTGTGTCAGTGATGCATATGGGAGATGCAGCCCAGTGGCAGAGGCCAGGCTGAAGAGGAGATTGAAAGCAAGAGGTGTGCAGCTCTATGGGCACAGCTGTGGGCAGTTTACAGTCAGATACATCAGTATTTTTTTTAAGTAAGTAAAGTCTTCTGAATTTTTCTTTTAAGGCATATCACTTTCTTTCATTCACTTTGGAATGATAACAAATATCAATTTATGAGGCATCTTAATTTTTGACCAGCTGTATGCAGAGGTCAGCAAGAATTTTGGTTTTTTCCCTGTTTCCCCTGTCAAGGGGTCGAAGCCAGCTCTGTGAAAGCATGTCACTTTCTAGCACAAAATATCCAGTTTTAAGGATAAAGGGACAAGATCTTTTCTGGAGGAGGCAGGTTTGATGATTCGCAATTTTAATGATGTATTTATTCCAGGGCTAAACTTGGCCAACTGTTTATAAGTGTACACAATATAACAGATGTAAATGCAGTATATATTGTTTGGCTATGGGAGAAGGAGTGCTGCTCCTGGCATAAAAACAACAAAGTGGATGAATCTGAGAGCTAATATAATATCCAAGGCACTCCTCCATATATCAATAGAAGGAATAGTACTAAAAAGGCTGCTTCTCAGATTTTAATAAGATGGTGTCTGTGAAGATTACATTTTGGCTTATAGTACAATATTTCATTTTCCTCAGTGTTTAGAATATTTTCTAATAATACATCTGTGTGTACATTTTGTGGTTGCAAACATATTTTAGGTCACTCAGTCAAGTGACATTAAAAAAAAGTGCTAACAATGAATTTAAAATGTTGCTGGTAGATGGGTGCAATAGCTCATCTGGTAAACAAGCTGTTACTGGAAAAAAAAGTTACTGGTACTGTGTATGACAATTATGGCAACTGAAAATGTTAGTTCAGCTCCACATCACCAATGCCATCTGCAGGCAGGTGGCTTTGAGATAACCCCAGTCAGACTGGCCGTGTCTGTTTCAACAGCAAAGATAAAATTGTTTTTCCTGTCCCTATAGTTAACATAGCCCATACCAATCCAGTACCCTGTTGGATAACTGTTAATAAATCTCCAGAAATCAACCATTCAAAGGAAATCTGTAGGTCTCATTCAGCACTCTTTCTTCATCTTATAATTTGCCGTACCATTCATGGGGCTGCATTATGTACTGTGCTCTTAATCCAGCCATGCCTTATAACTAGATTTGGTGGAAGCTGGAGACAAGAGAAATTCTTAAATGTTGTTGATTTAATTTTCTTTCCAATATTTAGATCCTGGCTGATCAAGTTTGCATGACACCAGTGTTGTGTTTACTGAAAAACAAACATTTGCAATGGTGGGAAAATTGCCTATCTATACCTTACCTTAGATTTGACACCTGTGTCAACATTCCCACTAGTATAAGAACAGTGTATTCTCTACTAGTAGGCAGTAAGATAGGCAACCCAGCGAGTATGAACTGCATCCCTGAAAATTCCTTTTGCTGTATCTGCAGTGGCAGAGTGACATTAGTCTTTTGAGCTGAAAGCTCAAAGCTGGCCATTGCTGCTTTAACTCAAAGTGTGCAGAATGGAGTAGAAAATGTCATTATTTTTATGTTAAGTGAGCGAAAATGTGCAAATCACAGAATATGCAGCAGTTTTTTAACTCTCTTTAGGACAAAATAGATCTGTATAAGTTTTGCTGTAACTTATTTGCTGGTGAGGCCGAATTAATCCAAAAAATAGCTCACAAATTATTTCTTAATTTAAACTCCTCTAAAGGATCTAACTGTCTGACGTTCTTGTGCTGGCACATTTGCAATAAGCAGTTCAGTGGAAGGGTGGCTCAGAGTAAAACATGTTGGTGGGTAGAATTATGGGTTTAATATGTTCAACACCATTAATTGTACCTGCTATTTACTTAGTGTTTTACAGGGTCAAATTGTCATCCTGACTGATTTATGCAACAGTCAAGATCTTTTATACATTCTAACCTTGAAGCAGATGGTAAAATATGCCTCACATCACCCAGAAACTCAGTGGCAATGTTAAGGTTGGTCCCAGAGCCACCAGAGGCACCTAGGGGCTTGTTCCTGCTCCATTTTACTGTTCATGGACACTTGTATGGCTGAAGTTCAGGTAATTTTTCAAGAAAAGGCAAATTCTTTCTCTATGTCTGATGAAACAGAGTATGTATAAGAAACAATGAAAAATTATCTTAGGAATAATCAGAAATATTTAATTCAGCTGAGAGAATCAATGCCCAACAGCCACTGACACACAGAGCTATAACACAGAGTACCCAATAGCTACCAACAGTTCAAGTTCTCTTTACAGCCACCTTGTGAGCAGTCTGCACTCTTGAATATATGAAGCAGCTGTGAGTAATGAATAAACTTGTAAAAATGAATAAGTTTTTTGGAGGGACAGTTAATGAGCTGAAGAAGGGCTAAATTTATTGAACAAGTCATTTATTTAATGAACAGTTTGACTCAAAAGTATGGTGCCTCCGTTGCAGCTTGTAGCTGGACCTGAGGGGTCTGTATGTTTTACTCTGGTATAAACTGCCTCCTGTATATTTTAGTGCTATGGCAGATTTCTGGCCTTTCCAACAGGATGTGAACAGTGAGATAATGACAGCAAGCAGAATGGAAACAGTGGAGTTAAGTCCTGGTGGAGCATCATGGCACCCAAGATATAGCAAGATTAAAAAGGGGATTGGACTAGCAAAAACATCCTGAAGGCTGATGTTAGCAAATTTTGGAAGGGAAATAGTACGTCATCCTTCAGGTTGTAAAGTAAAATTTATTAGTGGCTTGAATGAAACTTTTTTGGAGAAAATTCTCTTGTGTCCCTGCTGCAGCATCTCTCTGATGGATCTGAAGTTGTCTGGCATCCTGCGGCAGGACCTATGCAAGCCAGAGGCTTGATCCATTGTGGCAGTTCTCCAGCATCTTTTAAATCTTGTAGACACTTCCAGCAGAGCCATGGTGGAGACATGTATAATAGAGTATGATGGAGAGGCTACTTGCCTATTTCCACAGCAGGTTGTTAATAATTACTTTTTCCCCTGAGTTGTCTGGGACAGGTTACTAGATGCTTGACTTGGCTGGCTGATCCCATACAGTAGTTCCTATACAGTTTTCAGCCTTACTGTGCTTAAAGCTAGATCAGCGTGGGAGAAGAATTTAGTTTTCTGTATATTTGCTGATGCCTGCACTGGTGTTTGAAAGGAAATGGCTGACCATAACTTGCACATACAAACCAGGCAGAGTAAATCAACAAATACGCTGTGTGATATCATGCCAAGGAAGCCACTTCCCTGCACCTGCAGTATATGAAGGGGGATATAGCACAGCTATTTTATAGCCATGGGAATACTTGGCTCCAAGTTAGTAAACAGGATTAATGAATGATTGTTTTGTTGATGAAAAACACATAGCATTTGTGGACTGTTGAGGGAATCAGGTGCCAAGAAGAAAACGTACTAAGCCCCTTCTTTTAGCCCAGAGTGGGATGCAGCCCTTGGAACCGGGAAAGGGTATGTTAAAGAGTAGAAAACAGATCGATAAGTGGTTCTCAGAGAGGAATGTTTGGTGCTGGTTAAATGGTCAACCTGCAGGGAGCTAGAGAAGGAAAAGCTGTATGAGGAAGGATGAGAAAAGCTGTTACAGAAAAAGGGATTTAGTTGTTAGAAGTAGGGCCATACCCGAATCAAAATTTTTTCATATTAAACCCACCCCCCCCAACCCTGAGTGAATAAAGCATCATTTTTCCTACATTTTAAATGAGATCTAAAAAAGAACTCAGTAATGGCATTGGTTGCCATGGTGTTTAAAGGTGCAGCTCCACAGACACTTCAAATAAGAGGAGATGCTTTTATCTGCCTATGTGGCTGAGTTAATTTTCATCTGCTGGAATTATTCATTTAGTTTGCTTTAATTATTCTATATTGGCAGTATCATAGAAGGGCCTGATTCTGCCGTCTTAATACAGACAGAACTCTTTTGACTCCAGAGGAAGAAAGATTAGATGCAAGTTGAACTAGTCAGGAGATGCAAATGGGAATGCTGTGGCTCTGGGCTTGCAGGGATGCGCATAGAAACTCTGCTGATGGCACAGAAGTCCATTTAAATATGGTCAAGACAGAACTGGGCAGAGAAACACTCACCAGGCTCTGGGGTGTGAAGGTGCATGGAAAATCCACAGAAGAGGTACTGTGTCCTGTTGACACAGGCACTGATGCTCTCCCATGTCTGTTCAGAGGGACCGTTCAGGTTGGAAGATTTGCTCTTGTGTCCCCCCAGGTTTTGCCCTTCTCTCACCAGAGCAGTAATATCCACAGCTGTGCTAGGGAATCTTGGTGAAGCAGACGAAGCCTGTCCCCTTGCCTCACCTCTAAACTGGTGGCACGTTGGGCCACCCCATGCCAAACAGGCTTTTGAGCTCGCTCCTTTTGCGTGTCTTTTGTGGCACTGGGAATGGTTATTGACTAAATAAAAAGGTTACAAAGTACATGGGACCTGCTGTTAGGTTCCCAAATCCCTACCACGCGCTTCCATCTGACTTTGGAAGTGCTGAAGGCTTGGCTTCTCCCATGGCCTTCAGTGGCACCTGCTGGGCAGTTGCTGCTGCTGCTAGCAACACCACTTGGGTGAACCCTCAAATCCCTGCTCCTGTGCTCTGTTTGCAGTAGCATCCATATGCCCATGAAGAGCCTGGAACTTGTTCTAGATCTTGGCTCATATATACAGTTTACTGATCGTGTGCCTTACTACCTTTGTATCTCCCTGGCTTAGCTCCCTCTGTTCCCTTGTATTTTGGCTAAGAACACAGCCATCAATACTGGCATTACACCTCTAAATGCAAATGCCTCTTTCCTGTATTTGACTTTACTTAAAACACAGGAGCGACCTGAAAGAGGAATAATTAGAAACTGATGATAGGAGATGATGCAGCCCTGTGTAACTATACTATGGCTGTCATTTGAAACAGGTGATCAATAAATACATTTATCATGTTTTCTCTCCAAGTATTACTTGTCATATAATCTGCATTGAAATGGCATTCAGAGCCTCAAGATCTTTTCCAGCACCCTCTCTATGCTTTATTTTATTGATTTTTTTAACTTTTTTTTTCCCTTGTTCCCCTTAGAAGCATGAGTCAGGAACCCTCCATTATTAAAAGCAGTCCCAGTTGCACATACCTTTCATTTCCTTTGGGCTACATTAGTTGCCTGACAGCTAAAAGTGATCTGGGTTTTTCAGTCTTCAGCACTGGACCGCAAGAAATATTTACCAGCTACAGCAGATTTATAAAGATGCCACTGAGATGCCTTGAGACTAACAATCAGAAAACACAGCAGCAAAACAACACTATTTTTCAAGGTTAAATGCTCAGAATGCTAAAAAGGAATTGCACATAATAAAGCCAAACAAAGACTTGGATTCAGCCCATTTTTTCCTCCACTTGTCTCACATAAAAGGAAGGTGCCAGTGGTTTAAAAACGATTGCACAGCATCACACGACAATTAGAAATTTAATAAGGGAGCTTTAATTTTAATTTGGTTTTGGTTTTGTAGCTCAAATACCTGTTAGTGTCAGCCCCCTACCTCTATTGCACAGTCATTTTCTTTTCATGCATGCCTTGCTCCGCGTCTTTATAAGACTCACTTAGCTGAGAATGGCTGGATGATACTATATAAAGAGCAGCTAACGTGAAGGAGGGATTGTCCAGGCTGATGTTAGCAATCTGGAACTCAAACATGTCCTGCATGACTTTGAACAAGTCATTTAGCCTCCCTGCACCCTGTTTCCCAGGTATAAAGTGCAGGTAATAGCACTTCTCGCTCACCGAGGGCTGGGAGGATAACTGCTTTCGGAGGTGCTCAGGTACTATGGCAACCGGACCAGGAAAGGAGCTTTGACAGAGGAAATACCCTGTAGATGTGTACTGGTAAGGCAATGGTACAAAATCTGCAGGCTTAAATACATCAGCAACTTTGCAGCTTTGTTTTAATGACAAAATTAATAGGTCTGATTCTCATTCAGCCATAGCCACCACTTCTTGTGCATAAAAAGACCTGTCTTAAGGCTCTGCATCACTGGCAGAGATGCTGCCCTCAAGCCATAGATGTACTGGGGTCTTTTTCGCTGTGTTGAAGCAGTGACTGAGGTCCCCATCTAAGATATGAAGATATTCCCTGCCTTAAAGTGGCTTCAGGTCTGCAAGTAAAAAAATGAAACTTGAACTTCAAGAAATAGATCTTTACTGGTCTCAGTGTAATTTATAATTTAAAATGCAATGTTCTATGTACAAAACCAATCGAATTGAACCATTTAAAATTGGTCCACAAAAGCAGTAATAACCATTCTTTAATGATACTCAGTGAGAGGAGGTGATGCAAAATATTACTAATTCTCATCCAAGTGACCTTGTAGCAATTGTTTGTGTTTGTCTGTGTTTCAGATAAATGCTCTACACTTACATATTTATAAATTATTTTCATTCAAAGGTAAAGGACTTGCTCACAGGGGATGACACTTGCAGCAGCACACCTGATCCGTCCTGTGGTTCTGAGAGCCAGGGAGAAGTGGACCACCTCCCAAGATGAGTGGGGATTTTAAATAGCAGAGGTGTCCAGCATCCTGGCAGTATTGGCCTTGGTTTTGAGGCCATCAGAAAAGATTGGCAGCAGCAGGGAAAAGCTGGAAATGGTTGTCTTTTGCTTCCTGTCAGTGCCTCACTGTGAACCTAAGAGAGGCTGCTATGGACTGGTCAAGTAAGCCGTCTTCCTGGGGTAGCCAAAACTGCCTTCAAAGGCAGCGTAATCTTCCTCAGTGGTGAGGAAGTTGTTGAACTCTTTGCTACTCTCTGAACTACATCTTCGTAGCACCACAAGTCTGTGCTGGGAGCAGGTTTGAATACAACCTTAACAGGGAAAAAGGGAGAAGGAAAGTTCCACAGTGGTAGAGCCTTCCATTAATAACAATTGAGACATCACTGACAGGCACTGCTGCCTTTCCAAGCCTTCCTTGAGATTTTAATTTCCCTTAGGAGGTGGTTTAAGTTTAGCCCATTTGTCTGTAGTTTTTCTGAAAGGTGCTATTTCTGCAGCGGGACAAGCTGATGGGGGTGAGCAGCAAAGCTGCTGCTGTCGGTGGCCTAGACAGCTCTGTTTGGACGACCTGCTACTTGCAGCTTCCTGAAATCGGTTTGCAATAGGTAGGTGACCCAGGTACTTCCAGCAGACCAGAAAGCTGAGCCGATAGTGGACGCCGCAGGTTGCTAGCAGTTCAGCACAGTGGGGTGGCTGGTGCCAGCAGCGTTTGGAGCAGGGTCAGCCCTTGCACTGCATCGTGTCCATTACGCAGGACAGAGCAGTTTATGGCAAGGAGTTTTACGCTCTAGTTAACATCCATGCTATCTACTTTGTGTGGGGGGGAGACTGAGGTATGTATCCTAACTATTTTAGGGAAATACATCATTATTATGAGTTAGAAATACCTATAGGGGCTTGAAAGTTTGGATTAAACTCCTATACAGTGTCTGTTGAACAGTACTCTGATTTCAATTTCTCAATCTATTTCCAAAGTGACTTAGCAGCAAGTGGAAATGCTTATTTTGAGATACCATCTTTGTGAGTGGTTTAACAAGCTGGGGTTTTTTTTGGTTTTTGGGTTTTTTTGGTTTTTTTGTTTTTTTATGCGTATAAGCTATTTTTTAAATGGGATCCTTATTTTAGAAATAGCAGGGATTTGTTTCACAAGCAGATACTTGAGATGTCTCGGTTATTTTATGTGCCTGACGATCTTTTGCCAACATGGCATTGGAAGAGCTGTTTTATTTTTTCAGCCCCAGTAGTACTGGACTGCAGATCTTATTAATTTTATGTGGTTATATCATATTGTGACTCCAGGTTTATTTTTCTGTAATGAATATGGAAAGACGATTTTAGTTTTCAATGTGCTAGACCATCACACTTGTTATTATTTCTTCTTTTCCTCCCGCAGCCTTTCAAGTTGGAAGGAAGCCCTCTAGCTTGGAAATGTGTCTCTTTCCCTGCAGGCCTTCAAAGTCCCTCTAAGCTTAAGGCTGGCTGCAGTAATCCTGCTTTATCCCTTTTTTTTTTAACCCCTAAAAAGAATTAATCATGTGAATCATTACTCATGTGAATCTGCAGTACTCATTTTGTTGCTGTTCTCAGTCTCAACCTTTACTGCTTTTGATGATTCAACTCTAACTGTTATCTTATCACATGTTCACTTTCAGGGAAAGGCTTGTGGGGACTTAAATTCTTCTTTAATCCTACCTCCAGCTAACAAAATACTCTGAACCTTCAGAATGGAGAATGTGCGTGTGTGTATGTGTGTGCTAGTGTGTGTGCATGTCTGTGCAGTTTGACCTGCTTGAGAGATACTTTCTTCAGGCTCTGCCTTATCTGTTTACAGATGCAGTTAAGACCATAGAAGGATTATACCTAGTCATCTTTGGCTCCAAATGCTCAAGTCATCTCTAAATTGGAAATGCCTTGGCAGTGAACAAGGGAATTAAACCATTGCTTTTACAGACACACTTCAATATTGTATATTTAACCCACAATTTATTGCTAAAACAAATTCCTTCCCAGATCTGGTACTCCTGTGGAGCAGGAATGGTATTTGTGTTTGTCGATGTCTTCTCATGGGGACTTTCATTTTGGTCTTTTTTGTTCACTTGTTCTGTTAACCTAAAATAATAAGCTAAATTGGTTAATCCCTGTGTATTGGGGGAAGATGGGGAGAAAAGGGTATATAACTTTTGCATAGTTAATAAAAAATCCTCCAAGGCTTGGACTGAACAAATCTCTAACTTTGAAGTATCCTCCTTTTTCACCCTGCATATACACAGCAACAGTATAAACAGTCCAAGCAGTTAGTTATGTGCCCTTCTGCAGTTCTCAGTAGCCTTCGCAGCAGATACCTGCATCTGCCCCCCTTCTAATCTGGACTGTACTATGGGAGGAAAGAAGGGGAAATCATCAGCAGTGGGAGAGACGCCCAAAGGAGAGGATAGGATTTGTCAGCTGTGTTACAGCAATAGGTGCAGCGATGTGGGAAGGGAGCAGCAAGGCCCTTGAGGAGCTGGGAAAACTTCCACAAGCAAAAAACACCAGTTATTTATCCAGTACATTTCCTCTACTTTAAGAAAATTAGGGAAAGGTAGGAGATTAACTTACCTCCCTGTGTGAGAGGAACAATGCTCCAGGGAGAAGAGACTTATCTCAGCGCTGCTCTGGAGACCATGAGAGCTGGCTCTGTTCTTCTGAGGATGAAGAAAGCATTCTTCCCATTCTGCTGCAAACCAAATGAGTATCTGACTGAATGAATTTGAAGCAAACAGCTAATAAAATCTAAAATAAATGAGATTACTGAATCAAATCATAGAATGCAAAATATTTGTGTAATTGTATAATTCAAAGCTGTTGCAATATTAATGAATATTATAATATAATGATTAAACACAGGATTCATATCCGTTTTGCAAATGTGCCTAAGCCTTTAATCTAGCAGGGTATTACAATGTAGGTAAATTTTGTTAAACCTTTCTGGGAAAGCATTTTATTTAAAAAACACAACTACAAACCCCTTCCTGTTCAAACCCCTCATCACCACTCATTGTTTCCTTAGTCTGCTTCTTCCCGTTGTTTCTGGCTCACCTACTGAAGATAAAATGAGACAATATGTAACTAAGAAGACACATTGAGCAGTGAGAAACCAGGGATATAGTTCAGCACAGCTGAAGTCCAATTGCCTAAAGTACCCTTTTATTCAAATCCTGCCTTTTCTTTTTCTGTAGTCCGATCTAGGCTCTTGTAAAAAGTGTTTTTTCTCTGAATAATCTTTCTGTTCGCAGTGAACTGTTTAATGAGCAAGGTCCTACTTAATGGCAGTAAGCGTGGCAAAAAGTAACCCCAGGAGAAACAGAAAAATCTTAACTGCATCCTAATTTATCTCAACCCCTATTTATTTAAATTTCGTTTATACATCCCAAAGAGCCAAACATAAGCCAAGCAGAAGTCTTTTTCCTATGAGTTTTTGGATCATCGTCTCTTCAGTAGCTAAAAAAAAAATGGTGTTCAAACACCTTTGCGTTTCTTTCGTTTCTCTAGAAAGTTGCAGAACTTCAGTCCAGGCTGAACAAAATTGATTACTTCTATTTTCTACTGTCTGGTAACTAATCTTGGCTCCTTGGAGCCTTGCTTTAAGTTGTTCTACAGAGCTTTTGTGTTGTTGTAAATCATTGCTGTTGTCAAGATGGACAAGTTTTGAGCTTTCATCCATCCTTAATGCTTGGTAGTGCAAGGTTGTTGGCTTGTGTCTGAACTCTTTGCTTGATCTTGGCACGAAGAGGGACAGATTTCTTGACTGTAGCCTTTACGTTAGCACTGTGCAGGCTGGTGGTTTATGTCCTGTGATGGTGGCAAGGCTTAGAGGTTGTCCAGCCCCCTCGGTACCCTTCCTATTGTTTGTGCTTGAATCTGCTCCTGGTCAAGCCACAAAACTGGAAATGTATGGGCAGTGGGGATGCTGTGATAAACAGTCTAGGGACTCCTGTCCTAAGCAAGGCAGGTGGTTTTGCTGGTTCCGTATCCCACGCTCATGTCCCTCTCCAGGGAGCTGTGATGCTGAGCCCCTTCGGTGGGCAGCTCTGCCTCCTGCTTTGTCCCCTCATCCTCTCCCTTTCCCCTCTGCAATGGATGAATGATGGTCACAGCGGTGTCAGTTCACCAAAGACGTGCCTGTCAGTTCTGATTCAGCTCCACAGGCACCAGGCTGTAGGAACCAGGCATTTACCATTCAATTGATGAGTAGACTGTAATATTGATGGCCTTGAGAAAGTCTTCTCTCTCAAAAAGCTATTCTACCAGTAGAAGCATCTCCCCTGGCTACTGGAAAACCAGTGAAGAAGGAATAGATGTATTATGCCTAGAAACAGGTGTACATTTTTGCTGCAAGAGGAATTAATAATTTGAACAATTTACCTTGGATTGTGCTGGATTCATTGTCACATGAAGTCTTTAAATCAAAACTGGACGCCTTTTCTAAAAATAAGAACAACTTCACTCAGAAGTTACATGTCTGGTGAAGGACTTACTGGGTCAAATTCTGTCATACGCAAGGTAGAGAAACCAGTGACTGTTCTAGTCCCTTTTAACACTACAATTGATATGAATCAGTGCTAGGAAGGTGGGTGGACCTCTCCCACCCTCTGGGCTACACACCAATGAACTGCATGGTGTTACAATGATCATGCGAGATGTCTCCATGCTTTTCATTCCACATACTCACATCCATCCCATACCGCAGTACTGCTCTATCTCCACTCCTGTATGTCTTTCTACACTTACAAAAATGGGATTGGTTGTCCTTTTTATGCGCTATTCCTTCAAAAGTACTGTGTATCACAGGGGTGACTAGTATCATCCCATTTGTCTTCATAACATTACAATCATTCTGCCATCTTAGAAAGGTGTGGGCACCTCTATCCAAGATAGGCTAAGTCATAATAATATAAACAGTACTTTGAGTGTTTTGGTGCAGCAGAACAAAACCCTTCCTATAGCAGCCGTAATAGGTTCTGGAAATGTTTTTCTTCATAATGGAAATATAACCAGTTGATTTTAATACCAGTAAGACAACGTGATAGGATCCATTATTTGCAGGATGATGAAGGGATCTGGTGAAATGACTTGATTCGCAAAACAAATTACAGAAAAGATATTAGCAGATCTAAACTGTACATGGACCTGCATCTCCCCTTTCACTCCTTACAGGTACCAGAGCAGAGGGTAGCCAGCATTTTGCCATACACATATGGGCTTTTATGTATCCAGTTGTAAATATAGACCAAGATTTGGATTCCTGGCCTCAAAACCTGAACATACCAGCATGAGTATGAGGTTCCTTGAAAAGCGATGAATGCTATTATGCTATCACCTCTCATCAGGAAAGCAATAAAAAAAAAAAAGAACTTTGGGGGAAATGCAGGTAGTTTTGTCTTTCTTGTGAAAGAAAAAACTCAACATCACTCCAGCCCAGATGTTTTATTCAGCTTGAAATGAATAGCTGATTTTATTTTCAAATGATCTAAGCCTTTTAATTTTTTGTGTTGAAAAAACTGAATAAAATTTCTGTGAAATGTGTAATGAATCTTCAAAATATAAAGAGCAATAGGCTTTTTCAGTGTTTCTCCCTCTTTGATTGAAATACTTGCTGAATTCAATCCAAATTTACAAAGCATGAGTTTGCTATTAATTCACCTGTCCTTTTGCCCAGCTTACAGTGCTGTCTTGGTTTAAGGGTAAGTCGTCTGATGCTTGCTACCAGCAGACAGAGAGGTCAGGAATAGACTGAGATTGATTCTGGGTTGTCTAGGCAGAACAGAAGGTGAGCTTGGCCACTGCAGAGGGCATTACTGTGGAGTAATAGCATTGTTTGCATCAGCTTTTAGCATCAGCCATGTAGTTTTGTGCATGTATATGTTTAAGAAAGCTCTGCCAATGCATGTAAGGACTGGCCTAGCTGCTTGCTGGGTAGGTTTGACTGCGCAGTGATGTTTGATTTCCCTGTCCTGTCACTCAAGATATTTGATTCCTTTATGTTACAAGCAAATTGTATTTTCTAACAATGATTTTCTGAAATAACTTCCCCCCCCCAGCTCAGTTTTGCACTAGAAATTGCACAGGTCCATGTCTTCAAACTTGTAAATGAATTGCAGGTGCAGATGGGTCTAATTGCGCCTGTCTGACAGCATGAATTTTGGCCCTCTGAGCCTTTAAAAGGCTGTGGATTCAAATTACAGTTTACAAAACAACAAATGGAAAGTCAGGCATTTGCTGAGAATGGCTGAGCTCAGCCCTGAAGCTGTTAAACCAATGAGAGGTGATGAGCACTGCTGGAAATCAGGCTATGAGCATTTGTATGTCTTAACTGTGGGAAGTCTTACAGAGAGGCCTCTGCAACAAGTAATCCAGCCTCAAACACAGCAGCCACCTTCTCAGTGCACAAATGCTCAATTCAGGTGTTTTCCTTTCCACATACATTTTGCATCAAAAAAGTATTTGTACATGCCTGTCATTTTTTGCACTTTTTCTCATTGTGTATGCGCACATTGCCTCTGCAGTTCTGGTTGTTTTTTTGTTTGGGTTTTTGTTTTTTGGGGTTTTTTTTGTTATTGTCTCTCCCAAAACAGCAATCCCCTTAGGTGAGCAGTGTGGATGACAAGCTGTGGCCATGTGTGCTATTAAAATGCAGCAGAGGAGGAAAGGTGAGGTGGGAGAAGAACTTGTGGAGGTGGCAGCTGGAGGTCTGTTGGGAACCAGAGTATGGTCTGAACCGACGCAGGGACTTGGGAATGGTCTGAAGGATCCCAGAGCAGAGTCAGGCCACAGAGCAGCAGGCAGGGATAGCAGAAAAGGAATAGCAAAGAACAATTGGTATGTAATTCCTGTCTCTCTCTGGCAAAATGATTCTCCAGAGAAGCCCTCAGTGTGGACACAGGGGTAAACTTGAGGATAAGCTTAAAAAACCTATACAAAGTGGGGTGGGTGAAATCTGTGACAGAAGGACTGTCCTTAGAGTGAAGAGATGTTTGGTCAGCCCGAAGTTTGGCAAAAGAGGATAGGCATGGAGAGGCAGAGGTAAACAGGGTGTTGCAGGTGTTGAAGTACATGGGGAGCTGACGGGATGAAGGGGGAGAGTGATGTGGTCAAAT
Organism: Aviceda cuculoides; assembly: GCA_035590195.1. Classification (NCBI taxonomy): domain Eukaryota; kingdom Metazoa; phylum Chordata; class Aves; order Accipitriformes; family Accipitridae; genus Aviceda; species Aviceda cuculoides. The sequence continues at coordinate 10,348,659 of JAVJGG010000061.1, read as the reverse complement.
CACCAGGTGGCTGCCAATGGAGCCAAGCTGAGATATCGCTAAGATGTTTTTCCCTGCGCTGGACATATCTAACACATTTTCTTCATGTTCTGTGGTTTCCCAGCAAGGGGACGTGTTTCTGTGTGTGTCCTCTCTTTCGCCATGGTTTGTGTTATCATTGCTGAAGTACTCCTTGGCATCCTATTCAGCTGATACTGTATTGTCAGTACCTTTGTGTGATCGACGCATCTGGGAATACTGGGCATAAATCACTGCTATATAAATGTTCTTTTTGTGTGTGACACTTCTGGCAGCCATACAGCATTCAGCTGCGCACAGGGTGAGGGGGCTGTGGCGTGGATGGAGCAGAAATGCAGTGAGGGAGAAGAAGTGAATGTTCACAGCCTGACCTGCCTTTATAGGTACTGTGCTGAGCTCTCCTGTAGGCTCTAATGTATCCTTATGCCTGATGCTAGCTTGGAGCCAAGTTAGCATCTGACACAGAATTTACGTTTTCTCAGTATCTGGAAACCACGTGGTATAAGGACAAATGCAATTTCACTGTAAAAGTGGGCCAGCCATCATTTCGAATGGGAATAGAGCACCTTCAAAATTAATTGCATTAAGCTGCTCCATTGAGGTGTTAAACTGTTTGAAGAACATTTCAAAACTGAAGCCCTGTCACTGATGAGTAGCAGGGCACGTACATCATGAATCCTTCCCTGTCAGCAAAGCTGCTGGAGGGCTGTGGGGAGTGCCAGCCGCTCCCTCCTGGAGTATAGCTCTACCACCTGAAGTTTCTGAACTTACTGCTTATTGCTTATGTCGCTTAGACTTAAGAATAACTCTGCATTTGAGTGCTCAGTTTTGAGATGGCCTCTGACATTCAGACACACATCCTAACATATTTCCCCCCAAAGTATAAGTTCCCATGGCTTTCTGAAAATGGAGCTGTTAATATTTCCCAGACCTGGGAAACCTGGGAACACCTAGGCACACAAGTCACTTTGGAAAATACTGGCTCTCATCCAGCTTTCCCTATAGTCATGTTAAAATGAATAATTAGTATTTCTTTCATCCCAAAGCTTTGTGAGAAAATACAGTTAGTTTAGCAGTACCATGACTCCGCTACCTGGTACGAGGGAGGGATTCCTTCCTGCTTGTGTTTTGTCAAAACCAGAATAGCCTACAAGAGCCGACAGGTCTGGGCAGAAGAAAAGCTCAGCGATAAGGAGGAACAATGACAGCCAACCACTTCTTGGCAATCAAGCAGAGAAGCAGTGACATCTATTTTCCTTTCCTGGGGGAGAAGTAAGACCGAATGTCAGCAACTGCTTGCAGGAACACAGTGCTCTGTGAGAAAGAAGCAGGACTTTCAGGTGGTGAGATACCGAAGGCGGCTGCTGCAGCGACAGTGAAGCGAGTGCTTGAAACTCCTGCTGCCACAGGAGAGAAAAATCAACCTGTTTGCTGCAGACTTGCTCTGCTGCACTGGTCTAGCTCTTCTCCCTTGCAAGTATTTTGATTTTGTTGACAGCACGGTGAGACCTAGTATTAGAAACACTCAGTCTACCACCTCAGACAGCATTTTCCTAATAGTGTAAATAACCATTTGTGTAACCACCAAAATCTGGCTGTAAACGGCGGTACTAATTCCTGCAGAAATCCTGTCCCTCAAAGATGTATTGCCTCTGCTCAGACTCTGGGATGATTTTTACAGCTGTATTCGCTGTAAGCATTTATGTGATTGTTTCCTCATTGCCCATGCCCTGGCCTGAAGGCTTTGTCATCTGTACTCTCATTTGGCTTGAAGACTTTTTCCTTTCAATTCCCCGGTCAGATATTTACCACTGTAATTCTGGCCATGGGAAGGCAGAATTAATGTTTCTGCTTGATGTAGCATCAGGGTATCGCATAGAAAGCCATGAGTGAAAGGCTGGAGAGACCTTCCAGCGACTTTCTAGCTTGAGGTGCTGCTCCGAGGAAGGATCAAGTCAGCCCACACAGCTGCTCCCAAGACCTACCATAGTTTAACTGTTCACAACAGCTGCAGTGAAGGGTTCTTGTACATCCAAAAGCAGCATATCTCAATCCCTTACTACCTTAAGAAAATTTTTTTCTTAGTATCCAAAAAGAATCTTTGCTGCTAACAAAGCACTTTTTTTTTTTTCTTATCCTTCTTTCCTGCTTCCTCAACCACTAGGGTGGAGAATAACTTGGAACTCATCATTCTTTTATAATAACATTTAATGTATAGAAAGACTATCAACCTGTCCTATTGGCTTTCTGTTTTGTGGATTGAACAAAGTGAAGCCACTCATTAGTGCTCATTTTTCCAAATCTTTCCCCAATTTGGGCTTTCCCAGAAAGTTCAAACCTCAGAGGAGGCTCAAAAGATGAATGAAACATCACTTCTCCTGGATACTGGGCCCTACTCATTTAGACTAAGACTTTTTTCTTTTCGTTTTAGGATTGTTGGAACTATAAATATAATAGGGAAAAATCTGGAAATGTGAAACTCTTGCAAATCAAAATCTGTCTGAATTCAGGCAAATTGTTTGACAAGCAAGTTTTGAGCAGCTCATCTCCCCATGCTCCAGCTCTGTTTCAGACACTTCAAGGATCTTATTTAAAGCAAGAGTTATTTTCTTAGTCGACTTGCTTCTTTCTTGCAGTCTTCATCTGTGGGCAATACCATCTGCAAGAGTAATGTCATCTTCAGCCTCGCTGTTAATTCTCAACTCTGTCCTAGGCATTAATTACCAAAGACACTGTTTTGTTTTTTCACATGATCAGTACATGCCCTTTTTGGAATGACAGTTTAAAAGCAAAAAAACACATCCTAGATCTGGTAAGGGCATGATTTTAACATGTTGGATACCATATTTTTGTTCTATGTAATGGCATTCCTTGAGCATCCTCATATGCAGTGTAATCCTAAGAGATTCGGCGGTGTGCTGCAAACACCACACTTTCTACTTAGGCAGTGCTCTCTGGGGCCTCCAGTCCTTTTGACTGACAGTGATAGATGGCCTTATCACTACTCCTTCCACTGCATCCCCTGATTGGCTGGATGCACCACAGAGTAGTTAGAAAATTCTTTGCTGTAGAGAGAAACAATTATAAAGCATTTTTAGAACAGTGAACTGAATGTTTTTCACAGCTGGCAGTTCTTATTTATGACAAGTAATAATTGACTCAGCTGAAAAAAAAACCTCCAAAAAAGGAAGAAGAAGGTATTTTTAAAGGGAATTTGGCACCCTTGGATTTGCAAGTTGGATTCTGCAGGTACTGGGTAGCTTCAAGCAACTGAACACCGAGGGTGCTGAGAGGGATGGATTGCATCTGCAACAAGGCACTGCTCCTAGTTGGTGATACCAGACCTACAGAGAGGTGTAGATACACACTGACCAGGTGAGGACTGAAATAAGTGGGGGTTTTGTTTGTTTGTGGGGGTTTTTTGTGGGGGAGGGTTGTTGTGGGGTTTATTTGTTTGTTTGTTTTAAGAATTCTTCTTTAGATTTCAGAAGAAAGTTTCTAAAAGCAGGCTGAGCACCCCTGCATCAATGTAAGTACTTTGGAAAATGTTACCTAGATCTGTGTCTTTCCTATGGGACTGCTTTTCTCAGCCCTCTGGTCTCAAATGTTGTCCTGGATGTTTCCGGAAAGCGTGTCAGGATGAAACCTGAGCATACACAATGAAAAGGGACCCCACACCTCTGGCCACATCCCTGACGCAAAGCTTGGCTGTAGCAGGTCTGTATTCCATAGGAGAACACTATCTTTGGAGCCTCCTCAGCTGGTAAAGGCGATGTAAGTGGGACTGGGAGACATGAAGAGCCCCGTGCCTGGCCACAATGGGATTCTTCTCACACAGCCATTGTGCAAGAAAGCTGTAGGCCTATATCCTGAAGACCAGCTCTCATCTGGTGGGAGGAACTGGAGTAGATAAAAATGCAACTGTGAGCAGAACCATCACCTGCTACTGGACTGCAAATTTTGTGCAGTGACACTCCTCACGGGTGATGACGCAGCATACACCCAATTAGCGAGCACCCTGGGCCTTCTGTCTAGAACATTTAGGTATGAAAGAGCATGTGCTATGCAGTAGCGTGAAGATCCCTAGGCTAGAGAGAGGATAATTATAGAAACGCCTTCTGAAATTGAAAGAACTAGGCACTAACATAATGCATTACCTTCCAAGCATGTGTTTTCTGTTAAAGAAATTTATGAGGCATGTTTGGAGCTAATGGATACTTCTCAGTCACTGACCTGCAAATATATGTTGGAATTCAAAAGACTTGAGCTCCTGTGGCTTCATACAGATTTTTCCTCAGCACCGCTTTTTCCATCTAGAACTTTCCTTAAGAAATTATAAGGTAAAATATTATGGCCTTTGAATTTGGACTCTGCAGAACAACCGTTTCTGTGGATTGTTTCTCAGTTGGAAAGGTTCTGTGAGTACTGTTAAAAATCTAACACATTTTTAAAGTGTCCTGGCAAATACTTTTATCAAAAAATTTCCCAGTTAATTACCTAACAAAACTTAGCCAACAAAAAGCAAAAAGGGAGATTGCTTTGCAGGGTGGAGATTAACTTTCTTCAGTTCTTTTGTTGAACTTGCAACATTTTTCCTATTTTAGTGGGAGGACAAAATTTACCAAGACATGTGGTAAATAGTATCTACATAACTAGTAAAGGTCTTTTCCTTTACGCTAAAGACTATTAATTTTTGTGCAGAGAATGTTATATAGCCCATTTAAAATAGTCAGTATACTTTTTATATTTCTTTGCTGTATGGCAAGTGGAGGTTCCACGTAACCTTGGCTGGGAAGAAGGATCCTCCAGTTCCTTGCCAAGGAAGACAGAAATGAACTGCTAGGACAGTCCTACAAACGTAGGATTGCTCAAGGAGTGCCTCTGCTTCGTGGCTGGAAAGCCTGCGTATCTAGGCGTCACCAGCCTGACTTTCCAGTCTCTGCTGTGTCTCTTCCAGTGCGTGGGCTTTAATGCAAAGCAGCAGGAGGGGACAAAGAAAAGGAAAAGATCGGTGTTTATTGCGAGCTGGCTATGGCATCTGGGTAGATAGCATCTAAGAAGTGGCTGGCACGATGTGAGCACCCAGTGAGGCGTTTGGCTGGTCTTTTCATTTAGACTGTGAATTATTCTCTGCACAGATCCTGCATCCTATCGTGTTGTATGACAGTCTGGGCAGTATTTCAAGAGAAATAAATAAATAGGAACAGTAATAATTCCCTTGCACTTTTCTGTCAGCTACAGGATTTTAGGAACCCTCAGTGTACATTTCTTCTAGGTCTTCATTTTTGAAAGTGCCTATGATGGGGAGGAGAAAACCAAGCTGTTGGCTCTAGAAGAAAAGGTTTCCATTAGAACTTGCACAGGCGAAGCCCAAAGCACCCTGATTTCACATCAGTATTAGCAAACCCATAATAGCAAACGGTTTCCCAGAATCTAAGACCCTTTGGGCTCTTTAGAAAGAAGTCAGCAGGACTTTCCACATGCTGGAACTAACATGTTTCATGTGCTTTCTTGGGCTGAGGTCTCTCACTGTTTTCTGCTGATACCTTGGAGATTTTCTGGATCTCTCTCTGTGTTCCATTGTACAATTAACTGCTTCTGAAAAAGCCATTTTATTGGTAGTCTATAGGGTCTATTCTTGGAAGAGAAATGAGTAATATTTGAGGAAAATACATTGTTTACTCTTCTCTCTGCATGACTGTATGTGAGGTCACACAGGGACTCCTGACTTTGGGTTGCAATGCTATCGAGACATGTTTTTATCAGACATCCTGTGCTGAAGTCAAAGCAGAGCTACGCCTGCTCATATCAGCTGAGGATTCAGCCTTTTTAGTGAGCATAAGAAAAGACTTAAAATCTCACGCTGCCACAGTGGCAGAATCAGATAAAAAATGGTCAGGAATAATGCTCTATTGCTTTTTTGTCTTAGGCTGCACACGCCTGGGCATTGCAGTCTCAAGCAAAATAAAATCCTGTGACTCCCTTCCTAGAGCTGGATTTTCAGAAGCAAGAGGATCCCCAAACAGCCAAAGCACTCTGGTGGAGGGAAGGAAGGATAAATATAAGGGCCCAGAGGAGCCGAAGCATGAATATTTTTCATTATTTTTTTTTCTCTTTGAGAGAAATTTCTGTTAAAAGGGGGCATATCATAATGAAAAGTTCCCCATTGTACCAGCGCGTGATTTATTATGCCCAAGCGTGCTTAGTATCTCCCTAAATGTAGCCAGGCAATGGCTTCAACTATTAGGATGCCAAAGTCTGAGCCTGAAAAAGAGGCGTCTGAGACAGATTTTGAAAGAGCTTCCTTGAGCTGGAAAGCAAATACTAACACTGAAGGGGGTTCTGTGTGTACGAGCACTGGGGCTCATGTGTTTTTGCTGAGAAAGTAGACAGGAGAAAGCCTGCCGTGGGGAGGTCGAGCACGGGTGGACTGGGGGGAGAATTGCCTGGCAGCAGAGATGCAGCTTGCGCCAAATCAGCAGTGACTTGAATTAGGCTTTACTGCTGACTGAATCCTGACCTGTGAGTGTGGTGGTATTGCAAAAGGAAGATAACAACCAGCTGCCTTAGGAATCACCTTGCCGGAGGAGAGACTGAAATAGTTTTAATTATACTTCAGGAACTAGGTATTATGTGCAGATATTATACGATGGGTTTATCTACTGCACTGGTGTTTTCCTATTTTGCTTAACAAATACTTTTTTGCTACACTGGTTGCTATTTGGAAGTGGGGAAGGTAACTCACTGAACATTACAAAGAGTTTTTTTCAAGTTCACAGGTGTTGTGGTTTAACCCCAGCCAGCAACTAAGCAGCACGCAGCTGCTCACTCACTTCCCCCGACCCAGGGGGATGGGGGAGAGAATCAGGGGGAAAAGTAAAACTCTTGGGTTGAAATAAGAGCAGTTTAATAGGACAGAAAGGAAGAAACTAATAATGATAATAACAATAATAAAATGACAATAATAATAAAAGGATTGGAATATACAAGCGATGCACACTGCAATTGCTCGCCACTCACCGACTGATGCCTAGTTAGTCCCTGAGCTGTGATCCCTCCACCCCGCTCCCCCCAGTTTATATACTGGGCATGATGTCACATGGTATGGAATACCCCTTTGGCCAGTTTGGGTCAGCTGCCCGGGCTGTGTCCTGTGCCAACTTCTTGTGCCCCTCCAGCTTTCTCACCGGCTGGGCTTGAGAAGCTGAAAAGTCCTTGA
>JAVJGG010000061.1:10317964-10341363 GCA_035590195.1 Aviceda cuculoides | reverse complement strand
ATCAACATTCTTCTCATACTGAATCCAAGACATAGCACTGTACCAGCTACTAGAAAGACAATTAACTCTATCCCAGCCGAAACCAGGACAACAGGTTTCTGGATGGAGACCTGAGCCAGTGATTTGCTTGCAACCTTTATAAACATGACCTTTTGGTAGTCAGTCAGATCTTGGCAGAAGATTCTCAGCTGCTTATCACAAAGTCTTTCATGTAAGCATGTCAAACTTAACTACACTTTTTTTTATTTGGCCTTGATTTTGAATTGTTTCCAAGTAAGATTTTTTAGCCTCTGGCTAGCAAAGACTCTTGGGTAGTTATTTGATTACCAGTTAAATATTGTATCTCATGTAGAATACATATAGTTGGTTTATACCTGATCTAAGTATCTATCATGTTTCTTTCTTGATATTTCCTTGCTAGGGTTTGTTTCTGCCACTATATGACTTTGTGTACATTTCAGAGCCAATACTAATAATTAATCAAAAATCACAAGAACATAAGTGCATAAGTGATGACGCAGGCTGACACTTGGCACTCTTGTTTGGTAAAGAGACCATTTCCTTTGAAAGATGGTGCTAAGGTTTGGCACCCCTTTTTGCCTCCCTGTTTCTCTTGCTGCAAGTGGAAGCATATGCCCATATCTGTGCTGGATCTGGTCCTCATTTAGGGCAGTCACGCCTGGTTTTGTGGGAGAATTTGAAATGACTGGAGGAAGGTTGCATGTGTCACCTGCCCTGTACCTGTCTGCGTAATCCACTTCTAGCTGTTCAAAGGGAAAATGTAGTGTGTTGACAAATGCCAGCACTTTTTTAGAGTATGTTGTAAGATAAAACCTAAAATATATTTGCTATTTTTTTCTGCTACCCTGGGCATAGCTCTGTGCCTGGAATATGTATTAAGAACAATTCCTCTGTTTACAGTTTAAACATGAGCTATGGAGTACCTACTCCAACTGCCAGTTTCCTGGGAAAAAGGTCTGCAACGACCATCTATTATCTTGGCTGCAAAAAAAGTAAACTCTTAACCACATGAAATTAAGTGATTCTTTTCTAGCAATTGGAGTTTGGGTTTCGTGATAATAAGTGTTGGTTTGTGATTTAATAGGTCATTACCTACTTTACCTATAATACCAAAGTAATAAATAACTATTGGCAAGATGGATAATAGCTAGGTCTGAGAGGCATGAAAAAGATAAAACAATAGGCAGAAACACACACTTTATATTCATAGGAAATGGGTTCTAGCCAAGAAATGTGATCTAATCTGATATGAGAGCAGATTTTTATTAGATGCTTCTGATTTGGGGAATGGCTAAACATCTACATTCACAAGAGCTAGTTGCCTTTCTAGTTTATAAAATGTGTTTTGGACATGTTATATGGAAGTATCCCTTTCTGAAGAGCTAATTCCATACATCATGGACCCAGACTCATGGTCTCATGGACCTATACTTCCCTCTGAAAGACCACACTAGCTTTTTGGGCCCAATTATTCAAAAGTCATTGATGCTTCACTGTTCACTTGGTGCCCCATTCAACATCTGCTGCAACTGCTGCGAGTTGTACTGACTTCGGGGGCACAAGGTGAAGCTCCTCATCCCTTTCTTTCTTGTGATGTCTTACTCAGTTCATGTCAAACAAATAATGGCCTCTTGTACCCTTTTATATTTTCCCAGCCATTCTTGTTTCCTTCTGTGCAATGTAATAGTCGTATTATTGCAATGTATCATATTTCATCTTTGCACCATTTTTGTCATAAATTCATCCTGTTGTTTTTGATTATCCCTAGATATGCTGTATGGAACTCTAGGCTTGCTTTGCAGTGTGCAAGAAAGTACATGAGAAATCAAAATCCAAATGTGACAACAAACTTCTGCAGGGTTACGCAGGGAGGGTGGCTTTGCTATGGTGCTCATCACCAACTCACCATTTGTTTCTTCTGTGCCTCTATTCTTCACCTGACTGGGGCCAGAAAATGAAGACGCAGGCAATGCATAGATGCCTTTGACATGGTCTGGTGTTGAAAATGTGAGAATGCAGTTGTGCAGTTCTGGGCCTGACATCAAGGCCATGCAGAAGAAGCCAGTGGCTGTTGTTGAAAACTTTTGGATTAATCAAGAGGATTGACTTGAAGTATCTGTCCTTTTCCTTCTCAGAAAAGTTCAAAGAGAAAATGTCTTTGCATATTTTAAGGAGGTGAGGAGACGGAGGAGAGGAGTGAGATGCCTGCAAAAGTGCCAATGGATGTTTGTTCATTCTGAAATAGAGAGAAACAAAGAGAGCTCTTCCCTATTTCTCACCAGCCTCCCCCGCTTCCAATACGTTAGCTTTATATCAGCTAACTTTAAGAACAAAATGTGCTCAGGGAAAAGAGATTAAAATTGCGAAGCAGTTTCCTTTCCTATCAACAGAACTGACAGAAAAATGACAAAATGCTTGTGGGAATGATTAAAGAGAGTGAATGTTCTAATTCATGTTATGTCGTATATTGCTAATTTATATGTATTTGTTTTCGTACCAATCTGGCAAGTTTCAGGAAAGAATCTGCCAGGAATCAATGGGAAAAACAGCCCTGTATATTTTTTTGGAAATTAATAATAAGTATTTGCTGTGTTTTATTTGGATTTTAATGAGCGATGGGTATCAACAACGGAAACAGCCGGTAAGAAGAGGCAGGATGGCTCACAGCAGGACTCTGGAGACTTGGGACTTCTTGCTGGCTCTGCTGTTGTCCTGCTGGGTGACCTTGGTCAATCAGTGTACCCTCCTCTGTGCCTCCATCTGGGCGGTGGAAATACTGATGCTAGCCAGCTTTGCAAGCTAGCTAGACTGCGAGGTAGAACTGGCCAGGAACCAGGAATCCTGCTCTGTAAAGAACTGCAAGGTCCAGTGTTTCATCTTTTCTACAGGAAAACAAGGAGGTGAGACCGCTGAAACTCTCCCACAAGGGAGCAAGGCTCCATGTGGTGCAGAGTGGGGATCTGAATCTTTGCCTTCCACACCTCATACACGAGTTCTCAACTGTTGGGTTTCTAGGGGTTCCTTACATCCTTCCCTCTCTTTCCTCCTTCCTTTCCTCTCTCTAATGTAATTATAAGCTTCTAATTTCCTGGCTACTCTGTCCTGAGTGATACAGCAGTTAATAAATGCAAAATATGAATTAGATATAAACATTCATTGACTTGCCAGGGCAACTCTCCTTGCTCGTCCTTTGGCCACTCCACTTTTCAATGTGTCAGTAACTGATGCTTTCATTTTCCACTATTACTCTTTCCTTCATTGCCACTGATATGCAAATATAAGACTCTCACCTTATATTTTGACTTTTTTCTTTCAGTTTTACCCCATTATTTGGCAACATTTCCATCGATCACACTGAATATTCTCTAATTTCTTCAGCTGTAATTCTGTTGCTTTTCCCATAACAAGTAGGGAGTTATTTAAAGTTCCTCTAACTCTGCTGGTTCCAGTGATGTGATGTTGAAACTAAAAATTCTCCTCAAAAAGCTGGGGGAAAAGAAAAAAATATTCTGGCCTGTTCACCTGGCTTCTCAGAGGCATTCAGGTGCCCAAATCCTCTTGATTTCCATGTCTTTGGATATTTGGCCTTTAATGCTTCAATAGCCTGTAGATGTGCTGATTTAATTATCATTCAGCCTGGTTATACACATTTAGTTTTTCAGTCTTTCCTTGTAAGGTAGCACCTACAGCTCCTTAATCACTTCTGTTACTGATTTTATCTCCTTTACATGCCAACCTGAATTTTCTGGCAAGGTTATTGCCTTCCAGGTTTTTCAGCCTGAGTGTCAGTAACATGGCATGGCTAAGAATAGGCTGGGAAATATGGTTCTTGCTAGTCTGTTTCTACAGAGAGAAAATTAAATCCAATGGGAAGAAACACTTGCTCTCCATGAGACCTTGGTTAATGTCATGGGAAAGAGAAAAAAAAATATGTGAGGGATAGCAATGAGGAAGTTAACAAGAACATGATATGGGAACTCAAGAGAAACATCACGCAGATGGTGTATCATCCCAGCAAGTACTTATGCTATTTTCCTGTCTGAATCCATTGATTTGATCTGAGAAATGTGTTGTATCTAATCTGTGCAGTCCTCTTTCTTAGAGATCCTTTGACAATGCATCTCATCTTGTGAATCAAATTGCATTTGCATATTCAGAGGCTGGGGCTCCAAGCTACCGAGGCATTTACAGTTTGCAGGAAGGCTAAAGCGCTGCATGTTAGAGGACAATTCCTTGCACGATCAATATTTATTTCAAAAGGGGAGATTGGCCTTCATGGCTAGCCAGACTCAGTGGCACAGAAAAAAATATGCTGTTGGGGGTCCTTGTCCTGGGGGCCTGACTGACCTGTCGTTTTTCTTTCTTGACAGCAATGAGAAACCTCTTAGATAACCCAGGGGAGGGCTAGCAAGGGCTCAGGGAGCCTGAGGGGGCTGCGAACACCAGCACAATGGGGCAGGGTGACCTCTTTCCTCGGCGGAAAGTTCCCCCTTTCCAAGGGACTTAAACCTGAAAGAAGTGCTTGGTCAAATGATGGAGCTACTCCATCTCCCTAAACTACTCTATGGTGAGTGTTAAATTTTTTTAAATTTTTTTTTCTCCATTCTGTGGGTTTCTTTTGGTGTAGGGTACGTCTGATCTGATCATGTCATACTCTGGTGTTGGAAGGAACATCAGCTCAGCATTTTCAAGGGAAGCAGGAGCAGAATTAACCCAGCTTGTGTATGGGAAAGAGGTGGAGAGGAAATCTTGGTCTTGGCGAGCAGGTGACTTAATTTACTGGAACTGCTTTGAAGTCTTTCTGTTCGGCCTGACTCTTCTCTGACTTGGTGTAACACAGGAGTTATCAGCCAGAGGAATTAATGTGTTTACTGTAAGGGAAAGGAGATTAAGGCACAGGATCTGTGAATTTTACCATGGTTTTTTGGAAGAAAAAGTGATGTAAAGAGAACATAAACAATTAGGGTATATGCTGTGTTTATCTTCAGAAGCCTGTGGTAGCTGTGCCAGTGCACTGTTGTTCAGCAATTAACAATAAAGGCAGACAGCAATTAACCACATCTCTTCTGTGAATGGTAATGCAAGTTATTTGTATTTAACCTTCATGATTCATGAACCACTTTCATTCTGGGAACTAGGGAGAAGGGGAAGGAAAATCTTAGAGCCTGATGTCACCATGTGAAAAATGATCAGACTTTAGTTGTCAGTAATGAAAAAACTTATATACATAAATAAATATAAATATATAAACTTTTTCCATTATTGGCAAATGAAATATAATAATTTATCACATATGTGTGTATATAAGCATGCATACATACATACCTATGTACATAGATATATTTGTTGAATGACAATAGAGTTCTATTTCTGGGAATTTCAGACTTCATTTACTTTCAGGATCAGATCAGATATGTACTGAAACCAGTGGAAGCATTCTCATCAGTATCAACGGTTGTCACATTTGGGCTACTAGTAAAAACACCACCATAAGAGCTATAGGCTTTGAAAGTTGTTTTTTTCTTCCCCTTGTATTTTTGAGGATAATAGACTTATTTGGGAAAATGAGCCTTTATAGGATTCGGTATTCAAAGGAATGCGATGGGACACCCAGACTGATGCAGCTAAGCCTGTTCTGATTCCACATTCTTTTCAAGGGTATTTGAATTGACAGACAGCCCTCATGAAGAATTGTCATTGGAACAGGTACAGAGCTTGGTCTTTTTTTTTTAAATATCCTTGCTACAGGGGAAGAAGAGCAAGAAAACCAGAGAATACCTGTGTTATTCTCTGTTAAAGAAGAGATAACTACTGCACCAGGATTACATACACTCTAAGATCACTTTTTCCCTGAACCAGAGTCCTGTCACAGAGCTTGTTTTTGGTGGAATGAGGTTTAGCAACTAGTTTGTCTCCTTATAGGTAAACAGATACATTTTGGACAGTTTTCCATTGATCATTGTATAAATTTAGGCTTAACTGTAATGAACTGGCTCTAAAATGTGTACTGGAATATTGATTTTTGTGAATTAATAAGATACTGTTTTCAGAGTTTTATGGATTAATACTTAACTACAAGCTGTTCAGGATTTGGATAGAGAATATCCTAGTAGTAAAATGCAATTTTGTTTTGGAAACAGATGGAACAATTGGATTGGTGGACAGATTGGTTTAAAGGGTAGCAAGGGAAAGGCAGAAAGCGCCTTTATTGGTTGTGCTTTCAATACAAGTCATAAGTATTGCCAGCTTAAAAGGAATCCAGAGAGGGCATTTTTCTGAAAATAGAGTTTTGGGGCTGTTATTTTTGTCTGTGCCTAAAAATGTAATTTTAGAAAAACCAATTAAAATGAGGTATTTTGGAAGGAAAACAATCATCTTCTTAGAATAAAAAGAAATAATTTAAAATTGCATCCCTGTTTATGAAAATGTATCACTTAGCTTGGAGTCAAATGCTTATTTAACACTTTAAGCAAACATGAAATCTGCTTTCCTCCTGCTGTCCCTGTTTCCATTGGGATCTCTAAAATTTTCCAAGAGGAGCTTTTTCAAAGGTGAATTTTCTCAGGGGAATTTTCTTTCAAATCCACCTAATAACTGTGCCATGGAGCATTTTGGATGTTCCACAGTGGGATGAAAAGAGGCCATGATATTGTAAAAGGAGCTGAAGGACGAGAGAAATTATGTGAGCTGAAGACTGTCAGACTTGTCAGACCATTTGGTCGGGGGCAGCACAGCAGTGGGCTAAGCATGTTGCAGAGGTTGACTGGCAGAAACAAGAATGTACTCTGAAATTTGTGATCACCCTGGGAGATCCACTGTGCTTCTGGTTACCTTTGAGCTACCAGGCTCCGGACCAGACGAAGTGCAATGATGTCAGTTGGCATTGGTGGGAGCAGTATTTCGGGTTGTACTGGTCCAAAAGGGTCTACACTACAGCATTTTGGAGAAAACAGCAAAGCCTATGTGTTTTGCCATCCTTAACTTGACTGTAATTATTCAGCTATGCTAATGCCGATTCTGATTTCAAATGTAATGCTGGGGTAACTGCACTGGTTTCACAGAAGTTAATCCTCAGTTGTTCAACTGAGAGCAACATCAAGGCCATAATCTCCGCTACTGAGCAGTCACAAACACAACAAATAAATAGCCATTGGCATAACTTCAAGAAATGTGTTTGATCAGTTGTTGTTCCTGTGCCATGAGAAGACCTGTAACAGAGCATTCCTGGAGGGAACAGGTTGCACTTGAAATGTAAATCAAATTCAGTATCGTCAGACTTGTAAGTACAGTCTTTGGTGCTGCTTGATAAACAGACAGCACGTGGAGCCTTGACATCTGGCTGTTTGGGCATTAATAAAGTACTCGGTCAGCATTTTAACTGGAAGGCATTAAGGAAAGATGCACAAGAGTGGATGAACACTTGTTCTGTATGTACTTCAGGAAAGATGTAAAAACCTTGAGTGTCCTTCGATCATAAGCAATCTTTGCTGCATCTCGAGGATAAGAGTGTGAAGGTGAATATGTTTCTGTTCCTAAAGCTCAAAATACATTGTGCATTGGTATCAAAGCGCCTTGTTTTGCAGGTCTGGAAGAAGCATAGCTAAGCACAGCCCGTCAGGCAGAATGTGCGGCTGAGTGCTGGGGAGGGATTTGGTTTGCAGTCACAGGATTGCCTGTGAGATGCTTCTTGATCAGAACAGAAATATTTAATCAGGTCTGTCTCCTGTAACTGTCATGTAGAGAAAACAAGTCTCCAAATTGGATTTGTGTGATCAATGGGCAGGAAAGAGCACTTTATCCACCTTAGCGGAGCTGACTGACTTACAAAACTAGGATTTGGTGTCAGCAAGGTGTTTGTATTCTGGCAGGACCAACTCTCTCCTGTCTGGGGACGCAAGCTGTTCTGGAACCATATGGTGATGATTTTTAAATTTTAGCCACAATCTGTACCTTCTTGTATGTCAATAGAAAACCAGCTGCTGAGTTCAGAAAGGATATGATTCTTCTTACAGCAAAATCAAAGGAAGAACTTGCACTGATTTCTGAAGGTAAGTATCGTACCCTAGTAGTCAGATGCACACAAATATTTGGGTACCTAAAGGTATATTTTGGAATTTATTCAAGTGCATCAGTGAATTAGGAACCTGTACACAGTTTTTCGTAGGCCAAGTCTGTAGTGGGGAGTATGGTGCAGGGGCCTGACCCAAACAGAAACAGGTTCAGGGCCTGAGCAAAGCCTCTGCAGCCAGGTCTGGCACCATGAGGCCACTGTTAAATAGATCCTCCAGACCTGATACTTCACAGCTTCAAGTATTTGCAAAGCATGAGCAGCACAGCAGGTCTTGCTGAGTCTAATGGCACAGTAAATCTAGTAAATAAATAAGTAACTTACAGCGGAGAAGATGGGAGCCCTGTCTGAAGTTTCTGTCTTACAGAGTGTTGGTGTGGTGACTTGGCAGAGTCTTCTGAATGTTTTGAGTTACCTTGACAGGTAATGAAACTATTTTCTAATTTTCTCTCTCTGTATATTAGAAATGGACTTGTAAAAGAGGAACTGTGGGCAGCTGGCCACAGTCTGGCTGTCTCCCCATGAGTCTGGAAGAGGCTGATGGGATGGAGGGTGCAGCTGTTGAAACCCGCCGAGCATGAAGCTCTGTAGGATCCATTTGGAGAGGAGCACAACTGAATCCAGGTATGAGAGGGAAATGGATCATGGACACCAAATGATAAGTGTAGCAGCATCAGCCTCTGCTAATGATGCCATGTTTGCTCTTTAAAGCAATACTCTAGCAATTAATGAACCTGTTTTAAAAAACCCCAACAAAAAACAGAGATTGGGATCTACAGCAACAATCCCTTACCTCAGGAAATGGAGCTTTTCTGAACAATACCGTCTTCTGTCATGCCTAATCAAACTAATTAAAGAACACTACCACACTTTATTAATGTAATTTATCTCTTGCCTGAGGTGAACTATATTTATGCTCCAGTTACTCAAACATTACTGTTCCGTGTTTGAAGGAATGATGTTATTCAGTGATGTTTATGTTCCACAATATCAGGCAGTAATTGAACAAGTGCCTGGAAAGCTGGGTATTTCCTATTTCAGAAAAGCTTGTTTGGAGCATGCGTTGTTTCACAGGTATATTGGCGAAGAGCCTGGACTCGGCCATGTCCTTCTCTGAATTGCAACTGAAGGCCTACACAAGCCAAACATTCATCTGTAAGCATAAAGCATGTGAAAAGCCTGTTTAACTGAATGCACATGTTCACATCATCTAATGAATGGGGGCTGGGAGGCCAAATTTATTCCACTTGAAGATCTCGTAGGGAAAGGCTAATATGTGCTGAAGGAGGAAGGAAGGAAGTTAGTTCTAGAGCTTAACATTAAAGAAAATGTCAGTAGAAAAAATGTATTTAGTTTAAAAGATATTAATGGCTTCCATGAAGCATGCCTCTGACGTAGCTGCAGTTGCAGGGCTAACGGGCACAGCATCCACCCATCTTTCACACCAACTGGAAGAAGCAGTTTAACATCATTTATGGAGCGAGACAGCCTGAGACAATGGAAAACATTGTTCAAAACTGACTGAGGGGTTTTCCTGGTCACTGCTCGCAAGTCGCTGCTGTCTGCTTGATTAGAGCAACTAGGAGATAGGAGAGAGAAGCACAGAGCTGTCATGGGCCTGGCCTGATAGAAGGCTGAGAAGAGCTCCTGGATGCACAAGGCTGGTGGAAAAGGGACTTGGCAAGGGAGACAGGCAGCCTTCTGCCTTCCCTCCCTCCCTGGCTTCGTTCACAGCTCTGAGCGGAGCTCACTCAGCGCCATATCGGCCGCCTGCCCGTGCTGTTTGCCTGCCTTTGAGACTAGCCCTGGGCGGGCTGAGAGGAAACCCCGCTGGGGCTTGGTCTTGAAAGCGCACTCAGAAAGCGTACGCACGTTGCGTACGGCCCTCGTCTGCCTCCTGGGCAGATTAGATGGGCCCTTCCCTACGAGGGACCTGACTTTGCCTGCTTTGAGGGCAGCTGAGATTTGCAGGCGTCTCAAACCTGAGCTGGATTCGAGCTGCTTAGGTACGGCACGTGCAGAGTCCTGGGAGAGCCTGGGCTCGGGCAGCGCGGGCACAGGGAAGACAGTGGGGAGCGAAGCTGGGTGGGGAGATGGAAAAGCAGACATCTCGCCTCGAGCTGCAGCACTTTCCAGTTTCAGACCTGCAGGAACAATTGCTGTCAACGGTTTTCAGTGGGGCAGTGCCAGCTATCTCCCAGCCCATGCACTGGGCATTAGTGCAGTGACTATGCGATTTTACTCAGGCTGATTTAGAGAATTTCACAGCTAAATTTAAAGCACCATTAAGTAGGATGATGTGTGGGGAGCAGCACCATGCTTTTTTTTTTTTTTTTTTTTAAAACGTGGCTCATGTATTTACTGCTTTCCTAAGCGGGTTCTTAAAAAATATCTGCCAAGTAGATTCTGTCTTGTAAATAGATCCAAATGAATTTTATTAAGATTTTTGCGTAAATCTTTTCTACCCTGCTCCCACATTGACTTTGGCAGTTTATAAAGGCTTCTAAGAACAAGGGAAAAAGGAGGTTTTATCATTTATGAATAACTGAAATGCAAATTTCCTTGGCTAGTGGTTAAATCTTTTTTTGATTTTCCTAGAAGAGAACAATTACTCACATCCATTGATAAAGTACACCTTACCTCCATATTATTAACAAGTGCAGTCAGGTGAATCAGACTGCATCTGCCATTGAGAATAGAGATGCTTGTTTGGAGGATGGAGCAGGACTGAGTTCCCAGCATGTTGTTTTTATGGTTCCAAAACCAAAGTACAGATTGGAGATTTGTCCCAGGTCAGAGTCTCCTTGAGAGGCTGTACACTGTTGCATATCAAGTGCTCCTGCATAAAAAAGTTGGATGGCAAAAAATAGTGGTGCTCTAGAGTAAAAGGCAAGTCCTGATGTCTCACACATTCTAGGAATATGCCTCTTGGACTGCCAGCTCAAAATTTAGGGTAAAAAACAAAAACCCCCACAAAGCCACAATGAATATGACAGGATGATATGCAAGTTACAAACTAGCAGAGCCTGTGGCAAAAGAAGAATAGAAATTATTTTGAAATAGAAAAACATGACTAGAAAGGTAACTGAATAGCATGTCGAACCTGCTGATTTTTTTTCTGATGATAAAGAAGAAAAATCCATGCTATAGGGCTTATCATCAGTGTAACTGTGATTTTACTGCTATGTTGGATAATCTCTTTCAACAGTGGAGAAATAGAAAGAAATATGCCAAAGATACAGGATCTATTAACAAGTAAGTCAGCTGGGGCAAGCAGAAATTCATGTAATATGCCATGAGCATGATGAGATCCAAAAAAGGCATAAGGACTGAAGAAAATTGTAAAATGCATGGCACAAAAAGCAGCCGTTCTGTTGGAAAAAGCCGTTATAGCAAACCCAAACCTTTGTCAACTTATGCAACCAAGAAACAGCAATTAATTTAAGCTGGAAGAGACATTTTTCCAGATATAAACCTGGCTTTATATGTACAAAACTTTTTTTTGCTACTATTTACCTGGAGGCTGTTTGCACATTAGGTCTACCAAGTTCTATGCTTTGTTGCTTCATACCTATCAGACTCTCCTAACATTGCTGCCAAAGGCTCTTCAAAAGCTGGGGATATCTGAAAGCCTCCTTTGGCAAGCAGCCTGGCAATTGGTCCTGCCTCGCGGAGAGCAGGGACATCTCCCCACACTGCCATCTCGGTGCGATCCTCTCGTAGTGTAGGGAAGTGGATGTGGTTCTTGCTGAAAGGACAGTAACAGGTGACTTCTGGTGGCGTCGCCTTGGAAGAAAAATCGGCAGTTTCATTAAAAAGAGAACCTAATGTAAGTGTCTGAGATTTCTGTCTTGAAATCAGTGACCTGTATCTGGAACAGGGTAAGATACTGTAGTTCAAAAGAGTCTCTCTGTTGCTCCCCGCTTCAATAAAAATGATAGAGAAAGTAGGATTGCAGCTGAAAGGGAATTGGTTTCAGAAGCTCCAGAGCAGTGCACAGAAATAAAATCCCCCTCTCCTCCCTTCTCCAAGAAGTGTCTCTCGGGGCCTGGCCAGGCAGATGAATCGCAGCAGAATTTAACAGGTTCACAAAAAGCCGAGTGAAAGTGTTTGGTAACCCTGCCAGATTTATTGCTTTATTCATTATTTATGCAGACAGCAGATGCAATACAGATTTAGGGACTGACTACAGTAAATAAACGGCTGACATGGCCCTGCCAGATGCATTAAACACTTCGGCACTTCATTGCTGTTGCACCAATATGCTAATTCTGGTTCCTAACCCCCGTGCTCAGTGTCGGCGTTAGAAGTAGCTCCCACCCAAAGCTGCCGTTTCCGATGTGGTGACAGCAGCAGAGCTGAGGCTGGATGGTGGCCTCGTCCCGGGGGCTGGGCAGGGTTCCGTGTTCAGCACAGACCTGATGCTCTTCCTCCAGCATCCCTAAGGTGATAGATACCGTGTGGGAAATCTTGTGCTTAAAAAATGGGTATCTGTCCCTTCCACCCGGGATCGTCTGGGGCTGATAAAACACAGTGCTCCCAGTACCTCCAGGGGCTGTAGTGGTCAGTGAGCCTTAATGGGTGACTCCCAGGCGGTGTGGCAGGACTGCAGGAGCTCTGCTGTGGCTGGGGCCTTCCAGAGGGGCAGATCCCATGTGGGGCACCTGTGAGGCCTTGTTAGTTTGGGGGAGGAGGTGCTAATAAGAACTGCACCCTCCCCTGGGTCATGGCCGCTCTGAGGAGCAAAGCTGCTTCTAGAGAAAAGGGGAGAGCTCTACTCCTGAGGTTTTGTGGTTCGGCTCCATCCTTGGAAGCATGATATCACGGGCAGGGGTGAGTGACGTGGGGGCTGCTGTGGCAGAAGCTTTATGTTAGGGAAAAGAGGAGTAAGAGAAGGCTGAGGGGGGCCGGGTGGTGAGCTGGGAAGGGAAGGGGCTTGCTGGGCTGGGCTTGCTTGGTTGCCTGGTGCTTGGCAATGCGAAGGAATGGTCTGGCTGGACAGCCTGATGCAAGACAGCTTGGGAAAGCTTTGGTCCTCTCGGTTCCCTTCTGTTGATGAGCTTGGCTTTCTGGAAGGCTGGAGTCTTGCTTCGTTTGTTGCAGCTGGAGGATGACTTGTGTCCTTGCATGAGCGTATTTTCAGGTGCAGTTCAGTGCTGTCCTCAGGGTGGCTTAGCTCCCTGTAGGTGCTGAGGAATGACCAGGTACTGGGACTCGGGGTGCTTCAGTCCTGACGTTAGTGGTTGCAGCTTCAGTGAGACCCAGCTGTCCAGGTAAGCAGCTCCCCCCTTTCCGGCAGCGCATTGCCTTGGCTCTGTTGTTGCTGGTGGCTTTCCTCCTCTCAGGCTTTCACGATGAGACATTCGAACCATGGCAGCATGTGGGTGTGAGAAAGACAGTGGTACAGCATGGTTTTAGGAGAAGGGTGTGGAGGAGGGTTGCAACCCTTTGTGCTGTTCTGAGCAAAAGGAAAACTAAGGAGAAAAGGGTCCTTCTTTTTTTTTTGTGATGCAGATAATGTGTTTTCTTCCAGTTGGTGCTGATGTATCTCGTACATCTGTCTCGGCCAAAACAGAGCTTTAATAATAGACATGGGGAGAAAGCACCAACTGAAGGTTGCTCTGCTCGGATAAAACTGTTGCTGAATGTTCAATGATGATACAGCCTCTTGGCATAATTTAAATAAGATCTTACTGTCTACAGTTATAGGAAATGTAACACATTTAAATTCCTGTCTGTCATCATTGATGGTATCATCCGGCTCCTGGGCGCGTACAAGTGCCAGGTTGGAGGAAAAGCAGCACGCGCTGTCTCTGCTCGCCGTGGGGGCAAGCCCTTGCCCCTGGGGGCGGAGTGCTCCTCGGGGGTGCTGCGGCAGGAGCGGAGGCAGGTGGAGGTGCCATGCTCCAGATGAGACCCACGGTGGGCTCCTCTGCTGTTTGCACTCATTGAGTATCCCGTGGCACTTGGCAGCAGCAGGGCCATTAACCCTAATGTCCTGGCTAAATTCCAGCCTGCCTAATTACATTCTGCCTGTGAAGCAGTATATTCCCAATGAAGATTCAGGTGTGGAAATTCTTCTTCTTTTCCTCTCCTAAAGACCGTTATATGAAGGGTGGTTTAGTGCTGAAGATGAAACCTGTTTTATTCAGAAACCTGAATATGAATTTAGGGATGTAACAGAAAATGGAGCCTTCAAAGCAGTGCCCAGGCTCCTGAGCAGACCCAGGCGCAGAATGTGGTGGTTCTTCTCTCCTGCAAATTTTTCACATTCCTTTATTAATAACAAACCTCCTAAAAACTATTAAGCTCATTACTTGAAGCAAATAAAAATACTTCACACAAAAAGGAAACAGATGGTCCTGAATGTTGAAGATCTGTTTGAGAAGTATTTTCAGCCCACTGTCTGGAACTTGTCTCGAATTTTAAAGGAATTGAAGTTTAATTATGAGCTCAGCAACGCTAACACTGTGTAACCAGGGGATTCTCACGTGTTGACCTCTTTGCATATCAACATAACTAATTATTTTGTGGTCTCCATACCCTTGCTAAAGGAAAATATTTATACATTTGTTGGAAGGACTGAGACCAAATTGTTCCTCCATTAGAGTCAAGAAGTTTTGCTGTGTTAAGCTGGAGTAGACAAAAGAGTTGCATTGTCTAGGCTGAGCTGGCATCCTGCCCGTGGTTGTGGTGCGTGTGGATGGTTCCCACTGACTTCATTCACATTTACATTTCAGAGTGGAAGCTGGGTCATGGTGCAAAGATCCTCAGCCTGTGTGTACAGTACTGTAGCCTGCAGTGTCTGAGTATTTCTCATTTCTCTGATCTTAAAGCTGTATTTGGGAAAGCACAGGCTTTAAGCAGAAGCAATGGTTATGGTTTTTTTCCACAGGGACACCTCAGGAGGTTAATTCGGTCTGTGTTACTCAGACTCCACAGTTCCTGCCGGCACATCATCTGGTTTTCATAGTCAGTGTTCTGCTTCCAGCTGAAACACAATATGGTGCTTTAAAAAAAATAAAAATTAAAAAAAAAAATCGCACAGCTGCTGTCCCGTAGACATTGTGCTCTTAGACGACCCATGGACATGCTTCCCGTCTGGTAGGTATGATCACCCAAAATGAATGAGTGGAGGAGGAAAACCTAAAGCCAGAGCTTATGCTGAGACCAAGCAGAGGAAGAGCTGTGTGTGGGTGCACCAAGGACAGCATCTGCGAGGCAGGTTAGCCCATTTCTTAGAATAATAGTAATAATAATAATAAGTTGTCACCAAATTATTTTGGTCAGGAGAGAGTTCATGAATCTGACTGCCTTTTTTCTGACACGCTTAAGATTCATGAGCAATTGGCAGGTAGGATGTGCAAGTAATGATGCTGCTCCTTGTAGTCAGGCTGTTTAATGCTTGCGCTGAGTTTGATTACTTGGGACCTCTGATGCTTTTCTGCCTGGTTGGATGCCGGCCATCTTCATAGTGGGACAACAGCAAACGGTGAATAACATGCATGTGAAATGCAGCTCTAAATGCATAATTTCAGGAATTGCAGACTGTTGAATTTATATTTGCATAATATCAGTGAATAACAGGCTGGTAGTCAAACACCTATAAATAAAAAAAAAAGCTGTCGACTAAAGGGGTTTTATTTTAAAAATTAATGACTTACATGTAGGATTTTTATGTAATGTATTTTTGTAGAAATCTTATTTTTGCATCAAATCTAGGACTTGGTTTTTCTCACTTCCTCCCCTCTTCCTTTCACAGGAAGATTGGAATAGCTGTAAAAAGTGAGGGCTTATGGAGGAGGCATTCTCGGCTTCTTTCTAATAAAATTATGGAGAAAGAAAAGGTCAAGCAAGGTTTCACTTATCAGATTTTCTACCAGTTTTTCCCCTTTACCTTAACTGAAAAATAATGAAAAGTGAAAGGTATTTTTAAAAATAATAAAAATGAAACCCTCTATTTCCTACAAAAAATAATTCAGAATTTTCTTTCAAAAAATGGTGAGTGACAGGTTTCTAACCTTGAAAATACTTGATGTTCCCCACCCTGCCTCCTTCTCCCCAAGTCCAGCCAGCTCTGGCATCATGCCCAAGTGAATAAGTGAGAAGATGTCTCAAAGTTACTTTCTAGCCAAGGAAATGTCTGTGTTTGGGGTTTTTTTTCTTTTTATTTTCTCTTTTTCTTTTTCTTTTTTGGTTCCTGCTTGTTTGTTTTTGTTTGGGACATAGAAATCTCTGTTATTGCAAAATAAGCTAACATATCCTGCTTTATCCTCAAGGAAAAGAAAATCCAAACAAACTGGATAGCATTAAATATCCGCCTACCTGAGACCTTGAACTGCTCCTGAGTGTCTGCCCGTGGCTGCGACTGCGGGCAGAGCACCGACCTCACCGGTGCTGGGGTCCGGCGGGTTCCGTGGTGCATCACTGCCCCTCGCTGCGGGGTCTGGCCTGGCTTTCTGCAAAGGCACCAGCATTACTCGTATGACTGTTTTGGTTTGGTTGGTTGGTGGCTTTTTTTCATGGATCATCTTCACAGTTAGGTTGTTTGAGGGTTTGTAATGATTCAGCCTCCATGCCTGGCTGGGCAGGACTAGAAAGCCTCTTGCAGCCGCAGCCTGTAAGCTGTTCCAGTGCAGGGGGTGGTGGCGTGACACTGTGAGGAGTTTAGCCAGGGCCCTCGGTGGGGTCTCTGGGGTTACTGTGTGTTCCCTTTCCAGTGCTCAAACACGTTTTTCAGCAGTTTTGTTATCAAAGCCACACCTGATTTTATTATGCCGTCCACAGCAAGGACACTCCTCTGCATATCCGTTTCATAGCTTTAATAATGTTTCCCTCTATTACTTTTCAACTAAGCGTAAAACATGACCTCAGGAGGAGCCTGAACTTCTCCTAAGAGCAGCCGCTGCTTGCCCCGGGAGCACACCTGGCAGCGGGGCCGAGCCTTTGCCGGCCGGCGGTGCAGCCCCGCTGTGGCGGTGTGGGTGCTGGCGGGCGCCTGCAGCGCGGCCTGGGGGGCCGGAGGCGAGCGAGGCAAGAGGAGAGCAGCTCCCCTTCCTCCGTGTGCTCCTCAAGCCCCTGTGCTGTACGCGGGGTGTTGCCTCTGGTGGTTGTATCAGCCCCGCGTGCCTGGGCAACCCAGGAACATCAGCTGGGTAATCCTCGCCTTTCCTCCCGCTTACCGTGAAATCTGGTTCTCGGCAATAATCTTCTGTTGGGAGATACTTGTCAAGTAAACTCCAGGGACAAGGCTCTGGTTTTTGGCCGTAGAAACTTCAATCCTGTGCACGACGCTGAGCACGCGAGCCCTGCCCAGCCTGCTGCCACGGGGGTGCACAGCCTCCAGCCCTGCCTCCTCCACAGGCACCGCATCACTCGCCCGAATATTTGGTGCCGACTGCGTACCTTGGCATAGCGCACGTGCTTTAACCTGCATGCTAATGGTGACTCGCGATTTGAGCTGGCAGATAACAAATACTTGCGAAAAACTTGCTATCTGTCCTCCCCCGAGGAGGCTTGGGCTCCATCCAGATCCTGGAGCGTGAGCTCAGGGGGATCTGAGCCACTGTTGAGTGCCTGCCCAGGAAAATAAAACCACTGAAGGCGGCATGTTGGTGCCAGAATTTCTTTGAGTTAAATCAGGTTTGACAGTCTGAAACGATACCATCACCTGATGTCTAGTTTTCAGCAGAGATTTTTTTTTTTTTTTGGTGAGAAAGTAATAAACTAGAAATCCTTCTAATTTATTTCAACAGAATATAAAAGTGCTTTTTTTTTTTTTTGTTAGTTTAGAAAGTGAAAAATTTACAGGAATAAATTTTATTCCTTTCAACTCATCTACAACTTCTTTTGTTTGCTGGAAACACCTTCTTCCTTATAACAGCTTTGCTTTGGTCTCTGTGGATGCAGTGGTCCATGTGGGATCCTTCCAGGAAAATGCTCAGAGTGTCAGCCTGTAATGTGTTCTGCTTTGTTATAAAGGGCCAGCTCATTGCTTCAAGCCTGAAGCATGTGTGGCTGGTACCAGTGATCTTGGGTGCCTTGATACCACGATGCTGTGGCCACTTAATTTAGATGAGATCCATCCCCTAGTGTATACTGGTGGGCTCAACATCTTAGGAAGGATCCATAGCAATTGTTGTTCCTAGGTTCAGGTTCTTCAGTGGGGACCAGACACCAGTACAGTTCAGAAGGCAGAGGATGCACTGCAAGCATTAAAATACTTTCTCTCGGGTGAGTACTAGAATCCTCTTTATGCGTTTTCCTCTCAATTGATCCCTTCCTTGCCACCCTGCCCCCAGCAAGAAGATGGCATACAATATATAAACTTAGGACTGAGGGAAAACCTGGTGTTGCATGTGACAAGATTTCTTTCAATGTGGTATTGAGTACATTTTCTTCAAGGCATGAAGCTAAGCAATTCCTAAGCCATGGGAAGAGCTTTAGATTCAGTCACCTTTGAGATACTGAGCTACTGTCCATCAGAGTCATTCTCCTTTGGTCCCAGTGCTCATAATTTGTGTGTGCATTGCTTTGTGTTACTGTGTGGTTTTTTTTTTCTCTACCTAGTCCTTACTCTGTCACCTTTACCCAGGATGCAAGTGTTATCTTCTCTATCGAGAATCCAAATGAAGTCTTTTTCCCTACGTGCCCAGCTTTGCTGCCAGTGAGAGGGTCTCCTCCCCTCTGCCTTTTGCTTTGAGTGTGTTAATGAAGTGTATGTGCAGTCTTGGTACTGCTGCGAACTTGGGCATCTGGTGTTAAATTGGGAAGTGTCGGTGCCTGAACAGCAATAACGTCCTCCTCATACTGAATGCATCTATTGTGGACCTGCTGCTGTTTGTTCCTGCTTGGCAGTGTATGCTCCCAAATAGTCCTGCTGAAACCACTGCAGGAAGGAATGGTTCATCTCCAGTGGGATTTGTAGTGTGAGGTTTCAAGGACATTTTCTTCAAGGCATGAAATTAAGCGATACTTACATTGCTGAGAGCCAAAATAACTGCAGTGTGAAGTCTCAGCCCAAGCAGCTTTTTAGCATTTTTAATAATTCTTGAATGTGCTTTGTATTCTTCTAAAAGATGGATTTTGCATATCCCACCTCCGCCCTCACCCACTTCAGACCTTCCCTGATGTAGATTAATGCACTAGGAATGGCATTTTATAAAAATATAGGAAATTAACCAACCAAATTTTTTAATTGCAAAGTAAGATGAAGCTGCTTCATAAAAATGTCACTGACCCCTTGCCTGGTGGTATTTGTTCTTGTTTTTGGACCTGTGATCCAACATCACGCATAGCAGAGTTTCTCTACCGACCTTGTTGCAGACAGTTTCTTCCTGAACATACAGCTTATTGTTCTCCAGATGTAATTAGACCAAGTGTTATGACAGTTGGTAGGATTACAGCACTTTGATAAATGACTTGTTTCTTAGAAGGGAAGGTTTGTGAAAACAAGACCATTCATCTCATTTCTTGCTCATTTCCTCTGCCCAACTTTCTTCTTGAAAATATGCACATGGAGTTAGTTCTGTCCTCAAGGAGAAATTTTGGTGTTTCCCACAGCCTGTGGCTATGGGTCCCTCTGAGTGGCAGCCCTGCCCTTGAGCATATCAGCTCTTCACCACAGTATGGTGTCATTTACAAACTTGGAAAGGAATCTTGTCAGGTCCTGCAAGTCTGCGACAAAGATGTCGAAGAGGACAGGTCTCAGTACAGACTCCTGTAGTGCCCTGCTTGCTTCTGGCTTCCAGGTACTCATTAACTCCTACCTACTTGCCCATCTAGTTGTTGCCTCCCCTCTTCCAGACTGATACAACATAAACTGCCTAAAAGATTGTGGGAGGTGGTGATGAAAGTGTTGTGAAAGTCGAGGTGAATGACATCCATGGCTCTCCCCTCATCCACAGCTCTGGTCATTCTCCCATAGCAGGGAATCAGGTTGGTCAGGCACAATTTGCCTTTGTTCGATCCATGCTGACTGGCCCCAGCTGCTGCCTTCTCCTCCAAGTCCACTCCAAGAGGACTCACTCCATGACTTCCACCAACCAAGGCAAAGCTGACTGTTCCCCAAACTGTCTTTTTGACCTTTTTTGAAGATGGGTGCAACACTTGCCTTTCTTCAGTCACTGGAGATCTCCTGGATCATGACAACATCTCAGAGATGACAAGAGTGGCCTTCTATGACATTGGTCCTTTCTCTTGGCACCTATAAGTGCAACTCATCTGGTCCTGTGAGCTTGAAATCAAGAGATGGGATGAAAAATCTTTGATTTCTGATCTTGTAACTGTTACTGAAACTGCACTGTGGAGGTCAGATGGACTCAGTGCTGTGTCTCCTCCAGCCATAGTCGCTGCGATGAACCCAATAAACCTGTGGTGCATGTCAAGGGAACTAATTTTGTCTCTTGGCATAAACTAGCCTCCTTCCAGGAGGCTTTGATGCCTACTTCTCATTAGTTAACGTAGGTCTTTCTGGCCATACTGAAGCTTTAGAGCCATTGCAAGGTCGTTTGGAGATGGCTGCTTTTCCAAGCTGGTTGGAGCTAAGCGTGAGGGCTTCCCTGTGAAGTTCTGCATGCAGGAGTTGATCATTTATCTATTTTCTGAGTAATATGTGTGTCAGAGCTCAAGACAGTAGCTTTCCAGAGGTTTGAACAATGGCGACTATCCATTCCACTTTACAGCATATTTTTTTATCTGAAATTGGGTTTAGGCTTTCCTCTGTTGAGCTGTGTGACTGATCTTAAAAGCTTCTTGATATATTACCCAGGCCTATTAGATTTTGCTAGACCTCTCCATCACCAAGAATTGATTTCCCCCTCTTCCCCCCTTAATGCTTGAACTCAGCAGGCCCTTAGGGCTTCAGGCTTAATTAAAAATTAAATTTACAGATCATTTCTCAAATCGTCCCTTAAGCAGCCAGTACTAATGATCACCTCTGAGTGGTGTGTGTCACTGTCATTTTAATGTGCTGTGTTGTAAATAGTAATGTGTCCCCTCTGTGAACCCTGTGTGGAGCAAGCTGCCCTATGCTGCTCTCTGTTTGTTTATGTGTATAATACAAAAATTGGTGTGTTTTGAGTCCTAGGGGTCTATACCATACTCCATCTTTGGTCTGGCTGAGCATGCTGGTTAGACTCATTCGTGTCACTTTTTTCTTCTTACCATAGAGAAAGGAGGAGTGAATTGTCCTGCATTTATGAACATTTCTGTTTGTTTAGAAAACTATTTTCATGTCGCTAAATTGTTTGCCCTACAATTTGAAGTTTTGGTTTTTTTTTTTTTTTTCCTCACTCTGATATTCACTTTCTTAAAGTCTCTTTTCTTCCCGTTGAAAGGAAACTCATGTTACGTGAAGGGAATAGGAAAAGCTGCCAATCCAAACTGGTACAAAAAGTTCTTGCTGTGATGCTTCACAGTAAACACACTGTGAGTCTGTTAGGTACTTCAGTGTTACAGGTGGCAGAGTTCATGGCAAATAGATCATCCAACAAACTGAGCCCTCTCTTATGAGAGTTCTTTATAAGCTGATCCACTAATGTCTTTGCCTGTAAGTTTTTATTGTCTAATTTGCCTGAACTCTTAATCTGTGAGGAATCTGCCAAGAGTTTTCTCTGATTATTTGCTATTCCTGCTATGCTATTGATCGCATAAAGGATTTGCTATATCTGCCTTTTTCTGTTATTTTTTGGGTTGTCTGTATGTTTTGAAATAGAGAATTAACATTACTGAATTTTGAATACTTTTGCTGATGCTGAAGTCTCTGTCCTCATGCACTGTAGGTA
The DNA here is from genome assembly GCA_035590195.1 of Aviceda cuculoides. Lineage (NCBI taxonomy): Eukaryota > Metazoa > Chordata > Aves > Accipitriformes > Accipitridae > Aviceda > Aviceda cuculoides. The sequence goes on along the minus strand of JAVJGG010000061.1, from coordinate 10,319,490 downwards.
TTTTTATGAAGCCATTTTCAAGCATTTGAGCAATAGCACACGGGTGATTGCTGGCCGCTCTGTTGAGCGTAGATCTGTAGACTTGTACAAATGAGGCATCTGGGGTCTCTACCTCCATGTTTGCTTTCTCATTAGATAAGTGTTTATCTTCCCTCTGTATATTTGCTTGTCCTCTTGATTCCATATTGCATTTATTTTTATTTGCTTTCTGTATCCTTTTTCTCCATCATTCTAAAAGGCACTTACCTTAATATTTGAATTTACTCTAACTGTTGAGTTAAATGTGCCTTTTTCTAACCTGACCTCAGTAGTCCTATGTGAAGCCAGAAAAGACTCATGCTTGTTTCTTGATTTGGCCAGCTCGGCCATTTTTCATTGTTCCTCACAACAGAGAAGGCTGAGGTACTCAACAACTTTTTTGCTTCTGTCTTCACTGGCAAGTGCTCCAGCCACACTGCCCAAGACACAGAAGGCAAAGGCAGGGACTGGGAGAATGAAGAACTGCCCACCGTAGAAGAAGATCAGGTTCAAGACCATTTAAGGAACCTGGAGGTGCAGAAGTCAATGAGATCTGATGAGATGCATTCATGTGTCCTGAGGGAACTGGAGGATGAAATGGCTAAGCCACTATCCATCGTATTTGAGAAGTTGTGGCAGTCCAGGGAAGTTCCCACTGACTGGAAAAGGAGAAACATAACCCCCATTTTTAAAAAGGGACAAAAGGGAAGACCTGGGGAACTGCAAGCCAGTCAATCTCACCTCTGTGCCTGGCAAGATCATGGAGCAGATTTTCCTGGAAACTATGCTAAGGCATACAGAGAATAAGAAGGTGATGGTGACAGACAACATGGCTTCCCTAAGGGCAAACTGTGCCTGACAAATATGGTGGCCTTTTACGAGGGGGTTACAGCGTTGGTGGATAAGGGAAGAACAACAGATGTCATCCACTTGGGCTTGTGCAAAAAACATTTGAGACTGTCCTGCATGACATCCTTGTCTCTAAATTGGAAAGATACGGGTTTGATGGATGGACCACGTGGTGGATAAGGAATTGACTGGATGGTAGTGCTCAACGGGTTGTGGTCAATGGCTCAATGTCCAAGAGAAAGAGCAGTGATGAGTGGCATTCCTCAGGGGTCGCTACTGAGATGGGTGCTGTTTAACGTCTTTGTCAGAAACATGGACAGTGGAATCGAGTGCACCCTCAGCAAGTTTGCCAACAACACCAAGCTGTGTGGTGCGGTCAACACACTGGAGGGAAAGGATGCCATCCAGAGGGTCCTTGACATGTTGGAGGGGTGGGCCTGTGTGAACCTCATGAAGTTCACCAAGGCCAAGTGTAAGGTCCTGCACATGGGTTGGGGCAATCCCAAGCACAAATACAGGCTGGGTGGAGAATGGATTGAGAGCAGCCCTGCAGAGAAGGACCTGGGGGTGTTGGTTGATGAGAAGCTCAACATGACCCAGCAATGTGCGCTCGCAGCCCAGAAAGCCAACCGTATCTTGGGCTGCATCAACAGAAATGT
>JAVJGG010000061.1:10299263-10314742 GCA_035590195.1 Aviceda cuculoides | reverse complement strand
CCCCCCCCCCCCCAGAGGGGTGCCATAATGCTTTTTTCTCACTCCTTCCACTTTTCTCTCCTCCTTCCCTGTGAAGTTCTGGTAAAGTCACTGGGATCTTGCCAAGTATTTAGCAAGAAAATGGTTCAGTGCTAGTATTTTTTTTTTTTTTTTGACAGATCCATCACTGATCATTCTCTGGAGTCTGCCCTGTCTGCTCAACAACCAGTTCTGCTCAGAGTCTACTCTATTTGTGCATATTTGTAAGTGATGGATTTAGACAATACCCAAAGTAATTGTACAGTCCTGCTGTTTTGACATAGTAACATTTTAAGTTTGCTTTGCACAGGCGTAAAGGATTATTCCAGGTACACAGTATGGGACATGAACTGTGTCTTCCTTTAATGGGTACTTAAGCTGCCATCTGAGGTCATGGCAGGGCTGACTTTTCTGCAGAGGGAATGGTTGGGACATGCTGGGGTTCAGGGGAATTTGTACCCTATTGAGTGAGCAACTGAACCTTCCAGTGCTGCCTTGAGGACTGGTTTTGAGCAGCTGTAGCCCAGGGCACTCACGATGTTCAGATACATCTTCCAGTGATGGATGCAATAGGTGTCATTTGTGCAGAAACATAATTATCCAACTGAAATGGCCTTCTTTTTCTGCATGCAGGGTGCAAACAGGGCTTCTGGGATTCAGAGCCGCTGGTTCAGCTCTTAGGGCTAGTTGGGTTTTGTGGATGTCCCAATGCTGAAGGAATGACAGCGACTTTAAACCTGGTACCTGTTGGATGTGGTCTTGGGTCCTTATCCCAGCTTCTCGGGAGCAGCTGGCTTGTACCAGCTCAGCAGCAGGAGCAACATGGCTCTTCCTCTCTCCCTCAAGTTGGGTAACTCTGCTTTGTGCGTGTCCCTCCTGCTGAAGCCATAGCTGGTGTCCCTCTACCTGGTTGCAGGCTCTGCACCCAGGGCAGAGCTGGTTCCTGTACGCTGCCTGCAGAATGGGCTGTGAACACTTTGCAAGGTCTCCACAGGCTGTCCTCTGCTCAAGTGGGCCAGAGACAGTTTGCAGTGAAGCAGCAAAGTTGTTAGTATTCTCTGTAATGGTAGAAATGGAAAGAAATGAATGTATATGTGTATATATTTAACAAAATTCTTTTTTTCCTCTGCCTTCTACTGTTTTTCCTGTCAATCTGTGTGCCACCAGTCCCACTTGGAGACCCGGTTCCACTAATGCCGTGCTGACTGTTTGTTTATACATATTTGTGTAAACGAGGTTGTTTGATCTAGTTGTTTAAGAGGAAAACATTGAAGTAGCCTCTGAACTGTGCCATGCTGTTCTGTGTCCACCACACCTAGGCTCTGCTGGAACAAGATAAGCAGAGCAGCCCTTTCAAGCTCCCCAGAAGAGCTCAGACGGTCATCTCAGGGGACTGCTTTGCCAGCAGAAGTTTGTGCTCGTCCTGCTGAGCCTTGTGTCTCGCATCCAAGCTTGTTTTCTCTCTGCTGACTTGAAGTAAATTAGCTTCTACTCTCTTTCTCTCTTCCCTCAGAAAAAAAAAAAAAGAGGAAAGAAAGGATAAGAGCTAGCTTGGGAACTGTTGCGTATGTGAATGCAATTTTAAAGTAGAGTTTATCTGTTTTTCTTGGAGACTGCGGTTAGTCTGTGCAGCTGTGCTGTTTTGTCTCTCCTACCAGGCTTGCATGTCAGTGCTCCCAGCAGCCTCGTGAAGGTCCAACTCTGTGTCCTGTCCTGCTGCAGCCGCCTCCTAATGCAGCAAATTGGGAAAGTGTCTCTTGCTTTCTCCGTTTCTGCTGAATGCTGCTATCGGCTTGGTTATTGCTCAGCCATGGTGATATTGCTGCTTGATTTATATGGCCTCTATCCTTCTTGCTCCTCTGCTGCTTGAGTACAGCCGTTATAAAAGCCATCTGCAGCTTGTGCCTTTATTCCTTGGGTTTCTAGGCTGGCAGATGGTATGGACAAAAAAAGAGCCTTCCTCTGTCTAAATTAAGCAATAACACATCAACTTCCAATCACATTCTTCTTATCACCTCGTGATCGCACTTTCATAAAATCCCTGTTTCCATAGCTAAGCATGATAGATATTTCTCAGCCTTATGGCTTGTGTCTGAAAGGAGTCTTCACGCCACGAGCCCTAAAAGAATATTTCAAGAAATTACACACCTGTCCTTGCCTCTCAATTTCCAGTTTGCAACAGCTCTGCTCAGCCAGCCATTTGTTGCTGCTAAAATAAAACATCGACAAATTCTCATGTTTGATAGGCACTGGAGCTAGCAACAGCCTGGCTGACGCGCTGGTGGCTGAACGGGCTGTTTGCCGTCTCCCATGCTCTCATTTCGTGTGAGTTTGGGTATCATTGCAGTTCAGAAATCTCATTTTAGAGGTTTTATCTTGTCACAATAAAAAGAAATAATTTGATTCTGTTCAGTTACGGATTTATTTTTTTTTTTCTTTTGACCTGCTGGTTTATTATCATTTCCTCATTTGGCCTAATTAAAGTGCTGTGTATAGCAGCTTGTTAGTCTTAACTACGTTCCTGCATCGCTCCGGGTAGTGCGTCTTCGCTGATAGCTTTAGCAGCAAGATTGGCCCTGGGCAAATAATTTGTAGCAAATCACTTGACTGACTGAACATCGCCTCCTTTTTTGGTTTATGAATTGTCTGTGGCAGATCGTTGTTCTCTCAAGCTTGTTTCTTGTAATGATTTCCCAACTAATTCCTGTGAATAATTTTTGGGCTGGAGTTGCTCACCCATGGTTCCTTGTGACTTGGCATTTGCAGTTAGAGCTGCTCCAACTGGACCTGTAATTTGCATTGGTTTCTTGATTGAATCAGTATAACCAGCTTCAACATCAATATTTAACAATATAAATTCCAAATTTTCTTGGGCATTCTGGATATTTTAGTCAATCTTTCAGCTTTACTAAAACTTGCTTTGTCGCTTGTGGAGATTGAACAAAAATAATAGAAAGAAATTAGTTACAGAAAATGTCTATGTCTTACCCCTGGCTATTTTGTGTTATACGCTTTTTTGCAATACTCCCTTGGTTCTAGTTCCCAGTCTCCTGTGAAAGGAGCTGGTTTTCTGTGACTCAAAGGGACACCCCACATCTAAAACCTGGGGAGCAGAGGTGATGCTTATGTATTGATATAGCAGAGGAGACCTGTGGCCCAACCTGTGTTAAACTCTTCTGTCTTTGATCAGCAGCAAATGCTAAAATTTTGCCTGCAGAGACCAATAACCCCTTCTTGGTTTTGCTTGGGTGTGAGCAGGCTTGGAGCAGATAAGTTTCGCGGCCAGCTCCCGCGAGCTGGCAAGGTGCTGGGGGCTCCGTGGTTCGGCACAGTCCCGCGAGGTCACATCTAGTGCTGGGTCACTTGTGTCCCCCCAGCCTCCTCTGGTGTCTTCATCAGCTCGGGCAGCTCTGTGCCCTCCGGGCGAGACGGTGTCTTACTCCTAGGAGGAGGCATTTACTGTGCAACAGGGGATTAAGTTACTCTGTAAATGAAAACAAAGTGCTTAGTTCCCTCTGTACAATGCTTTAATGGAAAAATATGTTGGCTATTTTCTGTTCTTCCCTCAAAAACTGATGTGTTTGTAAATTCTAAGCAAGTACCGACAGGTGACTAATTTACTTTTGTCAGCTTAGCAGCAAAGGCTACCCTTTGCCACCCTGTTCATTTGTTATGGCAGTGCGTTGGCTGACATTGAGATTCATTTGGATTTTTAATATATCTCACTGATGCAGCATTGTAGCTATTCAGCTGCATGCATTCCTCTCTTTTTCTTCCAAAACAAATTCATTTCTAATTTCTCCCCATTATTTCCTTAATCTTTTACATCTACAGACAGGCATTTACAATTTTCCTAAGGTGGTACTGCTAGCCTAAAGCCACAGTTTTGAGGGTCATCACATCGTTGCTGCATTGTTTTTTTTTTTTTTTTTTTTTTTTTTTTTACAATCCCAAATGCAAGGACAAATGGGAGAGGAAGAGAGACAATTTGATAATTTTTTTTTTCTTTTTCTTTTCTGGAAGATGCAATGTGCCATTGCCAAAAATGATCAAGACTGATGTGCCAGCAGACGCATGAATATGTCAGTGAGTACTGTCAAAGTTAGTAAGTTCCTGGAGCAGTGACAACACCAAGCGCTGTGTTGGCTGCTCCAGGCTGATGTGAACCCAGCAAGCACAGGCAGGGCCGTGGGAAGCACGGAGCTCAGTGTGGGCAAACCCCGTGCTTCTTCATCCACTTTCTGGGGAGACTGGATCTCCTGTGATTGTGGAGGGACATCTGGGGACAGATCCAGCTCTGCTCTGAAAAGTAAAGGGCTGGCAAAGTAAGGGATGGACCTTTTGCATTTCCTATGCATCTCCTATGTAGCCCACTGATCCCATAATACGAGTGAAAATCATTCTTTTGACCTGCTCCCGCTGTCACCTAACAGTGGGTGCGATCCCAGGGGTAGCAGGACTCGCCAGGACCAGCCGATGCTCTGCTGGTTGGTCTGGAACTGGCTGCAGTGTTTGACCAGCAGTAGTGATGCCAGGACGGGACAAAGGTGGTTCCCACGAGTCTTCTCATCACTGTGGGTTGGTAGCGGCCCAAGAGCACGTCGCCCACCCAGAATGAGCCACTTGTCTTGTTCACACTGGTGTGAAACAACAGTTACTCCTCCAGATGAGCTTTGCTCTGCCAGAGGCTGAAGTGAGCTGTGCTGAGTCTGGCCCAAAGTTTCCAGGCGTCCCTTGTGCTGGGAGAGGTAACTTGCTGCCCGGCCTCACAGTACCTTTGTAGCACCTCATGTGGCCAAAGATCCGTTCATCTCAGGTTGGACAGGTTTGCTCATTAGAGTTTCTTGTCACTGTCTGGCAGGAGCTTATGGTTGCAATGTGGAAAAAGCCAGGGGCGTTGGCAAGTGTCGCTTTGTGCTTGTCTGTGTGTTATTTTCAGCATGTTAATGTGAATAAGCATAGTAGAAGTCTTGGAGATCATTGGTTGAGATTCCTTCTTGCGCACCATTCTTCAGTAAAGCAGATATGGAAATGGCTCGTACAGTTATATGTCCTTTTACCTTCATGCGTCAGTTTAAAGCTGCTGGGTCTTTTTATTTATTTTCAGCAAAGTTGCTGGGAACTTCCCCTAGACATTATCAGCACTCACATCGAAACATATTTTTATAGCATGATTCTAGACCCTTTAACTACAAGAAAGCATTGAATCGTTCATGGATGGCGCCATTGCAATTATCTGTCCTCTGTGCATTCCTCTTAGCTTTCAGACACAAACCCTGTGTTAACCATACATCATTATTAGACTGACTTCATAGCGCTAATTGACACAGAATGAAATTCAGAGCAGGAAACAGAGAGGCTTTAGTATTCAGTATGAACAGACTGCAAATTAGTGTTGCTGCTGTAAAGGTTAACTGAGATTGAAAACTGTTCTCTTACTACCATGTAAGCTGAATGTTTCTCTTTTGTGGGGAAATAGCCATGACTGACACCTAAAGAGTAGAGGGAATGCAAAGGCAAGGAGAGTACCTGACCCTGAGGAAATCTTTTAGCAGTATCTCATGGCTGTAAAGTGACTATGGACGTACTAAAGAACATGTGCTGGTTGGATCAGATTAGATCTCTGTCCTACTGATGGGTTTCCTTTGTTCAAAGCAACATGCCTGCTTAGTGTCCACCCAAAAACGTACGAGAGGCTGGATATGCCAAGTGAGCTATCTTTTGTGGTAGTTCAAATGCCGCATTTTTGACGATGTCTTATTATTTTATGCAGAACAATAACAATATGTGAAAGCTTACCTGACGTCAATTTTGGTAAGCTTCAATTAGAATAAGTGAGTGCAGGTATTACTTGGTCTTCCATATGCCTCAATAGGTCAAAAAGTATCTTCTGAATAGGGTGGAGATACCAGAAGAGGTCTCTGGGATTGCATATTAATGTCAGGCTTAATCAAAAGTGATCATCCAAACTTCCTAGGCAGCTGTGAAACTCCTGAACTGGGAGGTCTTCAAAAAACCCTGAGTCTTACATGCATGCATGGAAAGGAACAAGTAAGTCCCAGCTTAGTGAGCTGAAAGTCTGGGTCATCTGAAGTCGAATCAGGGTAGTACTGAATGCTGAACTGTATATGGCCACAAAGTTTACTTCTATTTCTTACCTTTAAGCCACAAATTTGTATGACTGAACCAAAAAGTTATGGAGCAAGTCTTGCCTTTCAGAAATTTGTCTCAAGACCCTCTCCATTTTTTTGGCAATTTTCTTGTGTTAGGTGTTTGCTGTAGATGCTAGAAGTATCTATTAGACAGTTGGATTCACTGAAAATACTAAATTTTGGTCCAGAATGAACATATGCTGAATGTTTGCTGCTGAAAGCACACTGCAGCACAATCATCACCTGCATTATGCAGATTTTTTCATGTGATAATGTGTCAATCTTTCCCATAATATTAAAATTCTTTAAGACTAAGCTTTACCCTTGGTAGCAGTCTACAACAGTCCAAAAACGTCAGTTAAAGGGTTAGCGATATGTGTAAGAGCCAATAAAACAGTTACTCCTTGAAAAAACAAGTTCATTAGAACAAGCTCATCTATATTAAACATCTTTTTCATACCAGTTACTGTAGCGTCGGCTCATCCAAACCAAACACATTGCCCATATTTCAGCTGCAAGGTGAATGTCCATATGGCACGAGGTGCTGTTTCTGATGACATACACACCGAGCCAGTAAAACCTGATAATATATTGCTTATTAGAATGCATGAAGATGCCAGAGGATGACCAGCCACACATTTTTGCTTACAAGGGTGTTCAGACAGAGTTTTAGAAAAGCTGAGTGGACAGTTCACTAATGACAATGTACTGTACAAGCTTATGAAAGCAGGGAAGTGCTGTGCAAATGGTTCATTAATTTCACTATAAAGGAACCATAGAATAGAAAACTGACTATTGGTGACTAGAATAATTTGACTAGGAGAAACACTCATACAAAAACCCCTTTTCACCATGTATGAAAAAGGTATATGCTTTCTGAAGATCAGCATAAATGCTGCCTCACCCCATGAACCTCTAGCTTTCTCCTTCTCCAGGCTCCTCGCTTGTCCATCAGCGGATGCGATGTAGCAGGTGCCCTTGGGAAGTTTGACCCCACCTTGTGGAATGAACCAAATCTGCTCTGCCCCCCTGCAAATGCTGCAGAGAGAAGGTGTGGGTCCTGGTGGGGTGAGACCACCTGCTTGCTTAGTCTTTCTGCAGAAAGTGGTACCTGAAAGCCAGAGTATGGTCTGGATCCTTTCCCGATTAAATTCCTGCTGCTGTCATGGTCTTTAGCAGCAAGTTTTCTAAGGTATTGAGCTCAACACAAAAGCAGCCAAACTCTATAACTTGCTGATAAAATACATCTTGTTTATAATCTTACGTGGAAAGCTAATTCTGTATCGCCCGCAGAAAACATAAGAAATACACTGGCTGCTTCCCAGCCCATGGGCGGGTGTCCTGTCCAGGAATAGACTTAGGATAGGTATTTCCAGCTCAGAAATTCATGCATAATAGTGTGTAACCTCCTCTTCTGTCAGCTAAAAAAAGCAAATAGTGTATGTTTCACTTAGTTTTTTCATTTTTGTTTTCTTAATATGCATGCCATCACACCAATTAAGTAATTCTATCTCAGTTTTAAAAATAATTTATAGGCAGTATCTCCTGAGTTAAAACATCTTTTGTGAAAGATTACAGTGAATGTCTATCTGCACTGTGATCAGACAGCTTGACTCTGAACAGCTGTATTTCATCTAATATGACTTCATGCTATGACTTGCTAACAGTAGTCTGTGTCATGTCCCATATCTGTACAATTAGCTTATCAGGAGATGTGAAAATAATATAAATATTCAGTGATGAATTTAGAACTGACAAATTGCAAAATACAGATGCTGAATTTCAAAACTGTGAAATGAACAGTTCACAGGGTCTAATATTAACCCCAACATTCAGAATGTGTTTTCTTTTAATTCTGAATGAAAATATCTTTTTCCATTGTCAACATCTTCCTGGTGGAGGAAGCACCGGCCAGGTCCATCCTGAGCACCTAATGGTTGTGGGGGAGACTTGTCCTATGTCACTAGTGTCATGATTTTAACAAATCTCTCAAACACCTTTCCAAAGGCCTAATCCTGACGGGTCTTCAGCCGTGGAGAAGCTGTAAGGTGTGGACAGCCATAAATGTGGCAGGGTTTAGCCTTGCTTATCAGAGCAGCCACCTCCAGGTGGACTACTCGGTGTGAGGCTCTTGGTTTTGAAAAGTGAAAGGCTCAGGAATCTCTGACCACCGTATGTTGGTACTACCAAATAGGGCAATAAATCCAAATGATGGAAAAGTTGAATTTTTAGAAACTCGAAGTATTCAGAAAAATGGTGGAAGTGGGGAAGAGAAGGTACCTCACCTTCCTGGGGGCTTTATTACTGGTTTTACAGCTGGGCAGCTGGTGGTGGGGCTGGCACTGGGGCAGGGATGAAGGGCTCAGGGTGCCCGGGGAGATCAGCAGGATATATAACACCGCTGCATGGTGAGTCTGTAGAGCTAAAAACAATAACTGAGCAAAGCTGGCTGCCGGGCAGTAAGCAAAACCAAGACGAAAGGTCCTCTGACAGCAATAACACAGAAGTCACGCAGCAGCGGGGGCTCGCTGGTGGGTGGAGGGCTGATGCTTGCGACTGCGCTGGGGTCCTGCTTTCCCAGCACCCATGGCCCTTTGCAAGCTCCAGTGGCTCTGAGCATTTTATACCAGTGTAATGATACTGAATGTAGTACTGGTGTTAAATAATTATAACAAGGTACCAGAACAACCCCAGCACTAGCCTGTTTTCAACGTCTTGCAACAATTCCCTTTATTATTTCATTTAATTCCTCCCAGAGGTGGATTTAGAGTTTCTTTTAGAAACCCATGGTTTGTGCTGCACTCATTGCTTCCTCCCTAGTGTTGTGATTTACAAGGTAGCTGCATGTATACTCATTACTAATAGCAGATTTGTTTTTACGGCATGTACAAATTATTTTGTTAAGAACCCTGTAGTAACAAATTCTGTCACTTTGCTTTTCGGGTGGTTAATGCATTTGCCTGCCTTCCCCTCCCCAAAGAGCAGAGGAATGGGGATTATGCGCTTTAACCAGAGTGTGTGCTTAAAGCTTGTGGGAAGGAGAGGAATAGGTGTATCAAATGATACACAATAGGGCCAATGAGTCTTCCCTGAATAAATAAAAGGACAAACCAAGTCCCATAAACTTATCTTTCTAGTCACTAGGAATAACGTATCATTGAGGTCGAATTATTTTCCCAGTCAAAGCAATGACATGGAGTTGATTCATACAAGTCACCAGTAGGTAGACTTCAAACTATCATCCTGAACAATAATTAAAGCTATCCAAGTTGTTTTCCTCAGCCTGCTGTAGAACACCTTTCAAAATCGGAGTTTGGCAGTTCATAAAGAATTCAGGTGACCAATATCTGGTTGGATTTTCTCAAACATGGTTAGTGGAACTGGTAAAGAATTGAACGTGACTGCTAATCAGTGGTGCTTGAAGCTTTTGTCTTAGTTTAATTGCCATGGCAGGAGGATGCCATAGGGGATGCCGGGTGGTTTAGTGGCTTGTGTAAATAATTTTGTGATTCATTTGTGCTGTGGTTGTTTTTAGTAAACCCTCACTATGGACCAAAACCTAACTGTGGTGCTCCAGAAACAGCAATGAGCACACTGCCCTGGAAGACCACCAAATTCACAGGGCTTCTGCACTTCAGGCACAGAAAAACATTTAGCACCTTTGCCCTTAAAAAAAAGTACTAAAAATGCACCTTAGTTTTGGTGTAGTTTTGCATTGAAGAGACATTTTTAACAAAGGGTGAAATCCGTTGTCCTTCAGAAGATGGTTTTGTTTACCTCAATCAGTGCTAAAATATTCATTAAAGACAAAAGATCTGCTTTGTATTATGCAAAGAAACTTTGTATTAAGTGTTGTCTGTATGTGTTCCGCATATGAATGCATAATGTTCTTAGTACTCAGACACTGCAAATAGTTGTTTTGAAAAAGGATTCTGATGACTTTCTAAAAATTGATATTTGATTAAAAAAAATAAGCTCAGGATTATGTCAGCCCTCTGGATAATTTTCATATGAAAGACTGGACAAAATTTCCTCCCCAGGTTTTTCAGGAGGAGTGAATTGATCTAAACAGAATATGTGAGATGGAAAAACCCCAACTAACTGCTGTAACTTTTCCATTAGTTGTCCTCTCTTAGTTTTTTTTTTCAGGCATGCCTGTGTGGTTTTTTCGTTTTGTTTTTTTGTAATGTGGACCTTCCTGCTAGGCTGGTTCTCCCCAAATGTGCTCCCCAGGAAACACCTCGGTTGCAGTCTTCCAATATGAAGTAATGTCATTCTGGTGGCATTAGTCAAATTTTCTACTGAAGAATGCCCTGCAAAATTCACAGAAATTGTTTATAATCCTCAGCCTAAGAAGCTAGGGAATTCCAAATTAAAATTGGCTTTAGAGATGTGTGTTAGTAAGTGCGAGATTGAGTTGGTGCCCTCTCACCCTGTACTTGTGTCCTAACTGGCAATATTTTGTTCCTTTGAGCCTTTATAGCAAAAAATGCTGATCTGGAGTACACCACATTATTAGGTTTTTTTTTAAACAAGCTATCATGATGTTTTAGGAAGTTTGCACTAGTTTTGCTTTCAGGAAATGAAAGCAAGATTCATGAACAAGTACAAATTAATCAGGCATAGATAGAGACAAATCTGGTTTCTTTAACAACTATGGTCTTAACTGTGGAGTAACTGAGTGTAACTGGGTTCTTGTAATCTGGTTTGGTTCATTGCACAGAAGAGAAGAGCAATAGTTTTGCAATTTATGACAGTATCTAATAATTTCTGAAAGAGGAGTAAAAAGAGATGACTTGATACCAATTAATAAGGCCATTTTTAGACAAATTATTGCTTTTTCCCTTGGAATTACCCATTCCAGTTCTCTAATTTGAGTCTTTTTACTCCTCTAATACAGGCTTAATTACTAATAGCATTATTGAGATGAAACAGTGGTAAATTTCTATTTTTATTCATCAAGTGTCCTGAGCATATTCTTCTGCCTTTTGTCGTAATCTTCTACAGAGCTACGTGCAAGCGAGCACTTTCCTATTCCCCCAACTGCTATAAGTCAGTGTGATGGGTTTAAATAACAGGAAGCCATAAAATATGATGAAGTTAAGCAAATTCAGATGGAAATAATGTGAAAAATATTATTTGGAGTAGATACAGATCTTAGTTTTGATTTTACCTGTCCATTGCCGCATTAAAAGATGTTCCTTTTATGGTCCAAATCAACAAAATATAAAACTCCTAAGGGCAGATTTCATCACTCTTGCCTGAGAAATGAGTCCATATATCTTATTAAACAAAATATCATTTAACGCGTCTTTTATGTGAGGCCATTTAAACGTACTTGATGGCATTTAGTTTTCATTGCTATGAAGCGAGCTCACGGAGTTATGACCGAGGTTAGCCGGAACGAGCAAGGAGGGAGGATGACGTGTGAAGGTAAACCGGTGTCAGCGCAAGCCTGGCTGGCGGCTCTTTGTACACTGACACGTGTGCTGTGGGTGTTATTGAGAGCAGGAACACAGGTTGCTCACTACAAGTCTGCAGCTGCAGTTCTAGTCATGTTTATGGCAAAACTTCAGCGGGGAAAACCCAGGTTATGTCTTTTCTGTGATTTCAGGTGTGATTTCTGCAAGGACGTGATTACATATCTTCCATTCTCAGGGCATCCAGGCAGCCTGTGGCGTGCATGGGGTTTATTCTGGCTTTTTTTCAGATGGACAAATAGAGTGTAAGCTATCAGAGCAGATCAATGATGGGTCTAGATGGACCTTTCTCATCTTCTGCACATATACACTGTATATACTCTCAACACTGTTTTGTGGTCACTTTGCTGCATGGTAAGCTGTATTTTAAGGTGTTCCCTAGTCGTGGCTGCTGAGCGACTGTGCACGCACGTGTGCGCTGCTCAGCTCAGTGAGACCTCAACCTGAAGTGGCAGAGGTGACAGGGAAAACGTGCCTCTGGGAAAGGGGCACTGCACGGGGCCGCAAGTGCTGCTTAAGAAGAAAAGTATGCTTGTGCCAGATTAGAGGATCTTTTGTTCAACACGCTACATAAATCAGAAGACAAGGATGAATAGCCATGACTTATATTCCGCATTACTATGCGCATGATGCTTTTTGCTGGAGAGAAGAGGGGCCAAACCAGGTGATATGTCTAAAAAGAAAGTCTGCGCTAACCGCTGGCCTGAAGCCAGATGCATCCTTCACTGCATCACCTGCTGAAACTAGGAGCACAGGCGATGTGCTTCTGAACTGGCAGGGATGCTGATCTTTCTGCTCCTCCAATGATTAGCTGTGTGATTGACAAAAAATATAGACTGATCTATATGGCCATTAAAAAAATCATGGGTTTTTCATGTTGTATGGGACAACCCTTTAATGGAGTCTTAACCAAAAGAAGTGATGGTACCAAGCAGGATGCTCACTTGGTCCTCACCGCATTGTCTGCCCTCAATGCCTGACTCTGCATTTCTAGCACTTTGCAACTCTTTGGAAAAAATATCTCCAAGTAACAAGATGTACAGCAGTATTCTGTAAGTTTCTGCTGTAACCCTTCCTTCCACCACTACTTCTACTGTTTAAATTAAGCTCCAGGTTCACAAAGGCTCATAATCCCACAGCTACGCCTACACCTGACACTTAACCAGGCCTATCTAAATTTTTTTTTTTCTTTTCAGTAAATACAAGATTGTATGTTTTTGTTTTCACAATTGAAGTACAAGTTTTGACTGAGCTTTTTAGAGTGGAAGTAGTGACATCCATGTCTTTGCTGGACATGCAAGGAGAGGAATTGGTGACATGATTTTTAGGTCTCTCTTTCTCAAGCTCTGCTTTTTAAACATTCAGGTGAACTTCTGCCTCTTTGAAGATCTGTTTCCTTAGATTTCAGAGCACTGCTGCACTGGTTGTTCTTCATCTTCCTGCTGTATCAGAGCTCTGTGGTGAAGCAACACCACCTTCTGTGACAGCTGTATTTACCAACAAAGGACGCTTTTTCACTTGTGCCTCAAAAGAAGGTTCCTGAACTACACAATCCCAGATTTGCACTTTTTAAATCAGCTGTCTCAAAGCTGCTAGGCTTCTCTTGGCCAACAGCAGTGTTATTTACAGCCTGCCTGCCTTGAAGGTAGGAGATAAAATACTTCTTTCACACCAAATATTTGTACTTCTAATCAGAACAGAAGATTTAATGATCTTGATATTTTTATATTCATACTGGGAGAAACTAGTTTCTTCTGGTCCTGCCCTGAATTACTTGTATGCTAAGAAAGACTATTAAAAATGCCTCACTTGAAAATCAGGCTGGGAAAAGAGGTAGGAGAATACTCTGGGACTTGTTTCTTCCCCCCTGGGTTCAAACCTGCTGACCTGCAACTCTGCAGCTGTCCTAAGGTCAGGAAGGTTGAAGGACTTGGAGATGGAGGTAGAGTGAGTTGGGACCCTCTCCCATCGCATGGGGTCTTTGCAGGCTGCTTCACTGTATGCTATACTCTGGCCATTTTTAGTGTCAGAAGGCCAGAGCTTTTAGCTGAGTGAATGGAAGTTTCTTATGATGTAGATATAGAAGTATTAAATAAAAGCATTTTACTTAGAAGGGAAAAAAACCCCAACTAACCCATGAAGGAAGCTGGTAGAAGGAAAGTATCTTCAGTCTCTCTAGGATTTCTGCTAGAATAAGCAGGGAAATTATTAATTGGTGTTTTGGGAGAGGTAATAAAATTTCAACAACTAAAATCCTTATCTCTTTGGCAACAGAAACAGAAGACTACAGAGGTTATATTGGGAAATATTGTCCATGTTCTCCAAGTTCAAGTGGCCTCTGAGTGCAGGAACACTTGCCAGCTCCAGTACCAAAGTTTACAGCAGATATTTTGCTCTTGTTAAATCTCAACAGTTCTCTTCCGCAGCCAAAGGGCTACAGGAGGCTTTGCTGAGTCCATAGGGCTGACAGGGTCCTGGAAAAGCAGAAGGAGCCCTTGGAGAGGGTAGAGAGGGGCCATTTCTCACTGCAGCACTCCATAGTTTTAAGATGTGATGGAGTATTTTAAGGTGTCAGCCCATTCCCTGGTCGATAATGGTAATAATACTATTTACAGTTGCCTGTAACTGGATTTGTATGGTCCCATCAGACGTGCAGGACTGATGTGGTGCGGCTGCCAAACGTAGCGAGGTGGGAGGGGAAGGTGCAGGGGCTGTTCGAGCTCTGTAGCTGTGAAGAGTCTGCTGATGGCAGACGGTATCCTTGAGTCAGAATAAAATCAAGGCGACTCTAAACTCAGTTTTTCTAAATAAAGTACTCATAGTATGTTCAAGAGAAGCCTAAACATACATCCTTCTTTAGCTGTGATGTGTGAATGTCTAAGAATGGGTTTTGTTTCCTCTCTTCATGTTTTATACTTCACATGTTAATTCCAAGCTTTGCCAAAAGCTATGACAAAATTTACTTTTATTAGAAATTCCCCTTTTCAGTTCTTCTCTCGTGCTTTCACAAAGCCAGTCGTTTACAGACAGAGCCTTAAGCAGTTTCTAGTTTCCCAGTATGTCTGCCAAACAAAGGAAGCACAGGTACTGCAGGAACAGCATTTTACCCCTGCTGTAACCTACTTGGCAGGGCTACAGCCGGCCCTGAGAGGCAGCTCCATCCCTCCGGCTGTTTCTTCCCCGTGCTGCTGCTCAACAGCGGTTCACTTCGCCCTGCCGCTCCGCCGCAGCCCTTCTGCCCCAGCCCCCCTCGGTGTGCACTTAATAGGTGCATCCTCCCTTGTGCCTTCTTGCTGTGCCTTTGGTGGTACCAGTCAATACTGTGGTGGGTTGACCCTGGCTGGGTGTCAGGTGCCCACCAAAGCCGCTCTGTCACTGCCCTCCTCAGCTGGTCAGGGGAGAGAAAATAAAACAAATGGCTCATGGGTTGAGATAAGGACAGGGAGAGATCACTCAACATTTACTGTCACAGGCAAAACAGACCTGACCTGAGGAAAATAGTTAAATTTATTACCAAGAAAATCAGAGCAGGATAATGACAAATAAAACCAAATCTTTAGACACCTTCCCCCCACCCCTCCCTCCTTCCTGGGCTCAACTCCTATTCCCGATTTTCTCCACCTCCTCCCCCTCCAGCGGCGCAGGGGGATGGGGAATGGGGGTTGGGGTCAGTTCATCACACCTTGTCTCTGCTGCTCCTTCCTCCCCAGAGGCAGGACTCCTCACTCTTCCCCTGCTCCAGCGTGGGTCCCTTCCCACAGGCTGCAGTCCTTCAGGCACAGACTGCTCCAGTGTGGGTCCCCCACGGGGTCACAAGTCCTGCCAGAAA
>JAVJGG010000061.1:10236475-10298978 GCA_035590195.1 Aviceda cuculoides | reverse complement strand
GGAATCTCTGCTCCGGCACCTGGAGCATCTCCTCCTCCTTCTGCACTGACCTGGGGGTCTGCAGGGCTGGTTCTCTCGCATGTTCTCACTCCTCTCTCCAGCTGCCGTTTCTGTGCTGCAGCAACATTTTTTCCCTTCTTAAATCTGTTATCCCAGAGGTGTTATCACCACCATTGCTGATGGGCTCGGCCTTGGCCAGCGGTGGGTCTGTCTTGTAGCCGGCTGGCATTGGCTCTGTCAGACATGGGGGAAGCTTCTAGTAGCTTTTCACAGAAGCCACCCCTGCAACCCCCCAGCTACCAAAACCTTGCCATGCAAACCTAGTACATTTACATAGCAACGAATCTGGACCTTTGCTTAAGTTTTGCATCTTGACATCTTTGAATCTGAATTTTTGTAGTTTGGGTTTTGTGTGGCGGGGTTTTGGTAGCAGGGGAGGGGGTGGCTCCTGTGAGAAGCTGCTCGAAGCTTCCCTGGCTCCAAGTTGGACCTGCCTCTGGCCCAGGCCGAGCTCATCGGTGATGGTGGTAGTGCCTCGGGGAGAACGTGTTTAAGCAGGGGAAACCTGCAGTGAAGAAAGGAGTGTTGGGTTATGATTGGACTCGATGATCTTAAAGGTCTTTTCCAACCTAAACAATCCTATGAGTGGAATGTGTGAGGAACACCTATGCAGATACCGAGGTCAGTGAAGAAGGAGGGCGAGGGGGACGAGGTGCACTGGAGGAGGGGATGCCCCTGCAGCCCATGGAGGGGAGCGGGGGAGCAGATGCCCACCTGCAGCCCAGGGAGGAGCCCACACTGGAGCAGGTGGGTGCCCCTGAAGATGGCCATGACTCCATGGGAAAGCCCGCGCTGGAGCAGGCTGTCCCTGAAGGACTGCAGCCTGCAGAAAGGACCCACAATGGAGCAGGTCGTGAAGAACTGAAGCCTGCGGAAAGGACTCACATTGGAGAAATTCATGGAGGACTGTCTCCCGTGGGAGGGACCCCACGGTGGAGCAGGGGAAGAGTGCGGAGTCCTCCCCCTGAGGAGGAAGGAGCAGCAGAGACAAGGTGTGATGAACTGACCCCAACCCCCATTCCCCATCCCCCTGCACTGCTGGGGTGGGGGGAGGAGGGAGAGAAAATCAGGAGTGGAGTTAAGCTGGGAAGGAGGGAGGGGTGGGGGGAAGGTATCTTAAGATTTGGTTTTACTTCCCATTATCCTTGTTTTGACTTGATTGATAGTATATTAAATTGATTTTGTTTTTTCCACAAGTTGAGCCTATCTTTTGCCCGTGACCATAAGTGGTGAGCGATCCCTCCCTGTCCTTGCCTTGACCCACGAGCCTGCCTTTATATTTTCTCCTCCCCATCCCACTGGGGAGGAGGAATAAGCAAGCAGCCTCGTGGTGCTTTGTTGCCAGCTGGACTTAAACCACGACAGTAGTTCAGGTCCATCATTAACCTGTAAATTGTATTGCTGGCTTGGAGCATTTGACTGTTTCCCAAGTCTCTTTGCCTTCCAAGCTGTCATGTGGTATTTGAGACTTTAGGCTGCTTAGCTGCAGCACTTTGCACTAGAACTGGTATTTGCTCCCTTCCTAGGAGATACAGATTTGGGCCAGACGTTCGGCCCAAGTTACTAAAACTCAATGTGGGGCAGCACCGGGCTACATGCTTATGGGGTGGAGGGGCCAGGTGGGCTGCGCAATGCAGCAGCAGCAATAAATTGGTGGATGTGCACTTCCCTGAGGTTGGTGAAGGTCCCCACCAGATGAACATCCATCAGCTTGGCTCTGCCACAGGCAAAGGTGTCTCTTCTGTATTGCTCCTAAAATGAGCTTGAAGTAAGCAGCTCAGACATATGACACTAGGATGTACGAAGACAACCAATCCTCCCCCAAGCAATGTTGGTCTAGCCAAGTATTCTGCTTTCTATGAAAATGAGTATTTCCTGAGCTGGAGAATGGGGATGAGATGCCATTTTGGAGAGGTTTTCTTGCAACTTTTTTTCTGCATATTTTCAACTGAGTATTTTGTAAAAGGTCTCATTGTTACTCTACTGCAGACCAAAATCTAAAGAGCTGGTATCAGTGCTTTTCACCAAGCAGAGATCTTACCTGATATTAGTATTCTATGGAGCTATTGAAACATACCCTGTGCACTGCTTATAAGGGATGATTAAGTTTTCATTGCTTAAGATGAGGGATTTTCCCATGGGTGTTCCCAGCCAGCATGTACATGCTCCGGTACAGGGTGCAGTGTGCTGTGTCTGTCTTTGATCTGGTTGTTTGCTACCTTCTGTCCTGGAGGAAACTGCACTTCTGTAGTGCTAGGGTTATACAAAAATAATATGCTTTAGAGGTTTTCAGCCAGAAAGACGTGATAGACCATGCATTGAATATTACTGAGATACCAGCTTGGAACCTGGAGTACTTCTTGCTACAGACAAATATTCAGCTGTATGTTTTTCTGTGGCTGCAGTGATGGATGTTGCAAGGGGTAAAATATCCTTCAAGATCCTTTTCCAGTTACTCGAATGAGAAGGGTAGAGGATATTTATAAATGCTCCTGGTGGTTTGAGAAAGAAGAGAGGTTTGAAGGACTGTGGATACAGCTATCCTTTAATAGAAAAGTGAAGTGTAAATCATAGTCGGATGAGAACCTGTCACGGTCAAACCCCACTGGTTTCCATTTGCCGTAAAAGGACTGTTGCAGTGAGCCTTGCTCCTCTCTCTCTGCTCTGTGTTTTGTTGAACTGTTTTCCCTGTAAATTGAAAATGGGACATCCGTAATGTGGAGACATTCTGGCAGGCAGGGTGTCAGGAAATCTGTGTATGATGTTCTTGTAATGATGTTTTCTAGTGGCTGCAGCTTTTGTCAAATGAGCACAGACATCTATCCGTGGTAATTTTCCATAAATACACATATACGGCCAAACAGTGGGCAGTGCAACACGTGGGCTGAATAGGCTTTAGCTTAGAGTTGAGCATTCAATTTATCTGTTTTGACAGAAAAAGATGAATTTTTGGTATTCTTTATCTTTTTATGATAGCTTTTTACCAGGCCATCTTTACTTTGCTTATATGAGCATCAGGATGACCGCAAGAAAGTGTTTGCTTCAAATAGCCCCACTGTTGTTTGGTAGTGCTTTGGGTTCTGGTTTTGCACAAACATTGCTGTGTTGGTTCCCGTTGTCTTCATATACTTGGCACCCCGTTTTGTTCTCGTTATGCAAGATGTTCATGATATGCTGTGCAGTCTGGTTGAGTTCTCCTCATGTCTACTATCGCCATATGTCTAATGGCAGATAAGCGGTATGCAGCTTGTTATCTCAACAGAGAGCCAGCGCCTTACTGCGGTCGGTGGAGCCACAATAATTTATATTAGCTGAGTCTAGAGCACCATTGCAAGTTTTTGGTTTGCTTAATGCATTTCTTAAAACTGAGCTGCTGGGTGAGGGGGGTTGGGTTGTTTTTTGAGGTGGTGGTGATGGTTTGAGCAATTGGGTCAGCAGAATGTGCTGATAATTTTTTAACTCTGGCCTCACGTTTTTTAACTGCTGTTGTACCCTGGCACTAATAGAATGACATTGGAATACTGGAGTACTCAGAAATACAGGGTAGGAGCTATGCTCACACCCTGAACGTGTCTCCAGCTATCATTAGTTCACCAAGGCAACACGTATTAATCTCCTAAAAGAGTACGTTTCTGCCTCTCAGCTGAAAAGACATTTCATCTGATCTTTTTGTGGCATCTCTGTTTAGAATGTTGAACTTCTCTTGCTTAGATTTGTTTTGTTATTTTCACCATCAGACTGTTCTACTCTGTCAGATTTATGATCTGATTATTTTACTTTATTGTTATATCCCAAATTAATTAACACTGCAATGGTGCTGGCTCATTAGCAATATTCATTGGGGTCATCCCACACAGATAAGCATATCATCAACCTAAGGACATGGATTTCCATTTTATATTATCACATTATTCACTTGTCCTTCCCATCTTGGTGACACTGTGTTGCTCCTTACCACCGAAAGAGTCCACTTAGCTGTCTCACTTGCTACATATTCTTCATCATCAGTTCCCATATGGGTTGTTTTAATGTTTGTTCGCACTGGGCAGCATGATCTGCTGCTGCGTTCACATCTTTCCTGAGCCCTCTGCCTTTGCTACTTGTATGCAAAGCAGTATGCGTGGTGTCACTGGGGGAATCACTTGATTTATTTTGCATGCAAGAGAGATACATCTCATTGAGTTCTCTCTCCTGCTTTGGCAATAACTAGGTATCAATATATCAATTGTCAGGTCAAGTCTCCTAAATAACATCTGGCTGAGCCTGCTGTTTCTTTATTTGTTAATAAAGCAATTTTTCTTCATATCATCTTGCAAAGTGCGATTACTCAGAGGTTATGTTTTCTTTATGTTGTGGCTCTGAGACTCGTTTCAAAACAAATCTCTAAGCCCCAGCTATGATGGGATTGTGTATCAGAGACAGTGTTTATCAAACACTGCCTTTCTCCTCTGCAAAATGTTAACCTATGTTACCTCATAGTGCTGTGTGCCTCAGACACTTCGAGAGCCTCATGGCCATGTGTCATGGTCCAAGGCAGCTACTAAATCATGTGCTGAACACTAGATATCACCTGAAATGTTGAAAAATGTCTCTTTTTGGGTGTTTTTGACATTTCTGCCCTGTGTTAGGTTATCTGAAGCGAATGAGCAGGAACTCTAGTTAAATACCACCATACTATTTTTTGTAATTGTACTGGGGTTCCCCAGGTCACCCACTCTTCATATGAGTCTGTGGAAAGCCAAAGCTTGCATGGTCCTGGAGGTGGTACCACTCTACTCATCTAATTCAGCCCATGAAACATCAGACCAAAAATTCCTTGGGTTAATTCTTGCCTGGATTAAGTCACCTGCTGCAGAGAACAGGGGCCAAGTGAAGTGTGCAGCAATTTATTTTTTTGCTGGAGTAGTCTGGGCTTGAGTGTCTGAGAGCTGTAAACAAGTCTTTTCCCCATCATTTAACCAGACGTATACCTGCTCTTGGGCCACCAAGAGTTGGGAAATGCCCCTCACCCATGGCCAGTTAGGTTTTTCCATCACTTGGCTGGAGGTTTGGGGAAGGGCTGCAGGATGGGCAGCTGAGCCCTGTGTACAGAGCAGGGATGGGTTGGGGAGCTTTAGACTACAATATTGCTAATGTTTTGGAGTTCACCCCATCTGTCAGATAAAAGTCAAAAGGAATGGATTAAAATTCCCAAAAATACATTTGACCTTGTCAAAACGTTTTCATCTCCTTGACCTTCATTTCACCACTGTCATTTGTGTTTCAAGTCACAGCCAAACTTTGAAGCCTGAGAATTTCCCAGGGACAGATTTTGTTCTTTCCCGTCAGCTCTCTGCCCTGCACTGGAGTCTTCCCAGTGTGAGGACACAGCGGCTTGTGCTGGCCTCCCGGGGAGGGAGGTCTGAGCCTCTGTGAGGGTCTGTCAGCAGGAGCTGCTGAGCACAGTTTCAGGACTCTGCTTTCTTGAATCGGGCATTTAGTAAGGCAGGACTGACGCGCCAGCTGGGCCTTGCCAGGGTCACACCAGCTCCCTGACGGAGCAGTGGGTGTAAGTCAACATATTTTAACTGTGGTACAACAGTAAGAAGGATGAGCCACAGACACCGAGAATAAAAAAGTGTAAACCAGAACAGGGATGCATTTTCTTCACTGCAAGGAGTGGGAGGTCTCCCAGCAGTGTAGGTGCTGTGCAGTCAAGCATGGTCCTCCCAGCGGTGCTTTAAGGTGATGGTGTAGGTAGTAGATAAGGAAGGGGCAGGGGTCAGGATTTTGATCATGTTGCTAATCAGAATTGTCCTTGCTTATCAGATCTTCCTGGTAGCTGGGGTGCCTGGACCTCCTTTACCATGGCTCCCTTGGCCTGTGTGTTTTGTAAACCTCAAAATGACATTTCCCAATGACCACCAAAACAATAAAGAGGTCAGCCTTCCTCCCGACTAAGAGACGCTAAGGGGAGCAGTAGCAGTTTAAAGCTGTTTAAAGCCCAAATCCTGGTTGTTCCTCCTAAGCCTTCCATTTAGGATTGTTTGAATTGATGTACATTGCTGTCTGAGAAGTTTCTTGCTACAGGCACTGTATTGACGTTGCCAGTATCTACTGCTTCTGCAAGAAAGCAAGCAGCTTGACAAGGGCTTCGAAAGTATCAGTCTGTTCAGAAGCCAGACAGTCAGGAACTGAAGCCAGATATCATGAGTACGTTAACAACTCGTTTAATCGCAAACTCTCATCTCTTTCAATGACCATCTCAGTAATATGGCCAGAATAACCACTTTCACTGAAGTCTGAAGACTGGTATTGTATTTAGGGTTATCATTCAAGTGTGCACTGATGAGCTAGAAGAAGCCTGAAGGGAAAATAGAGGTAAGAAAGTAATTCTTGATGTTAGAGGTGCCAGGGTTATACACACGAAGAAAGTTACTCTGAGGTTTTGTTTTCCTTTAAGGGGAGACAGACGTGTAAGTTTACATAATAAATGGAGAAAAAAAATTCATGAGCCTTTAAAACAAACAAACAAAAGAACCGAGATCCCTAACATGATTAGGTGCATGTAGTAGTCTGTAAGCAGTTCATTACAGTTGTCCTTTAAACTACCTCCCAGGCTGCGATTGCAAACGATTTGGAACAAATTATTTAGTGAGAAGAAATAAAGGGTATGGCATCCAAAAGTGAAGTAAATCCCTTAGAGCTTGATCTGGAGTGGAGGAAATACTTGGGAACGTCTCCAGGTCAGAATAAATCAAACAGGATTTTGATTTAGCAATACCAAACCCCAACTTGACCTACTGCCAATTCATTAATCGTAACTACCCAACACTATTGCTATCACGAGGTGGATGCGCACTGCTCTCCTCTGTGGGGGTTCCTGTTGTAAGGCTCATAGGATTGGGATTACAGCTGTCCTGGGAAATGAAGGGATAATGGCACTCATTTGTATGCACTTTAATTGTACAGTTTTTGGGTCTCAAAATGAGAAGTATGGCAAAACCTCTGTTCAACTAGAATTAGTTTCTTTACATGAAATAAAGGCAGACTTCACTTGATTAATTTAAGTCTGCTTCCTGCCTTTCATTAGCAAATAAAAGCTTCTTTGTATGCTGGGGTGGGGGATATTGAGGTAGGCAGAGAGATATCAAAGGCTGCTGTTTTCTGCCGGGTGGTTTTCCGGATCAAGCCTGCAGGAAGCGGCTGGGACGCTGGAACTGCTGCGAGGGGACTCAGACGCAGATCGGGGCTGGCAGGTTTGTGCTCCAGGCTCCATGAGAAGACTTAGTCAGAAACTATTTTTGTTTAAAGCATTTCTCACTTTCTGCATTATTCAAGACTTCAGGCCTTTTGCAGAGTCCCTCCGGCATCCCCCACTGCAAACAAAGGCCCATCTGTGACCTGGCTGCTGGCCACTGTGTACGGCGAGGGGAGGAACTTTCCTCCTTCCCAAATTACAGATGGAACTGAAAAATTGAAAAGAGATGTTGGTGCTGAGGAGTCCTGAGGTGGGGGACAGTGCAGATTTGCCCCAGAGTTTTACCACTGTCTTTTGAGGATGCAAATGTTTGCATGAATCTTAATAGCTTTTTATTTTAGATTAAGCTGGATCCAATCTTATACCAAAGTTACATCTGGCAAATGCAATCTGGAGTTAGACCAAGGCAATGCTTTTTGTTTCTTTTTTCCCCTTTTTGCTCAGGAAAAAGTTACTTGCAAGAAGTATCATGCTTTTCCTAGGAAAATTGCTCATCTTCGGGTCCTTTGTTAATCTTAGAAGAACCATGGCTCTATTAAGCTATGCAGGCTGCGTGCTGTTTAACTTCCTAGCAGACATAAGTCTCCATTTATTGTCTCCAAAGAAGGTTCAAGGCTATTTTCTGACAGGGAATTAAGAAAAGCAAGAATTTCTCAGAGGTTTCTTGTGCTTTTGGAGAAGGGAGGCCCTATGTGGATGGTGCAGGACACAAAGTGAGAATTGCACCAGAGCTGGTTGCCAGACCAGAACATTGCTGTGCTTGACGTGGTGTCCTTGGGACAGAAAGCCTTGGGTAGTCATGTTGGATAGGCAGACAGCATAAAGACGTTGCGTTTATTTAATTTTAATTATGGGGTTTGTTTAATTGTGGCCCTGGTGAAAAGGTCATACAGAACATGCACAGCACCAGTGAAGCTGCGTGAAGATACCTGATGGATCTGAAAAGAACACTCTTAGCCTTTCCCTTCTCTAAATCCCCAGTGCCCATCCCTGGACACCATAGGCAGAAAGGGAGACTGAAGCAGGGAAATGCTGAGTAGCTCCTGAAAGCTGCGGAGCCTTTCTGAACATCGCTATTCTCTGGCAAGCCACGTTCTCACGCTGTCCTTTGGTGACTGGGATTGCTTCGCTCGGTGCTTAACCCTGAACATCTGTGATCTGAAACCCTCTGTGGGGTGAGGAGGATCAGAAACGTCACTATAAAGCCAACGTTAAAAGAGATGCTTTTAAAAACCATACAAAAAGAATGGGAATCTTGCGCTGAATCATTTTCTACAGAAAGGAAAGTCGCGGCCTGAACCCTTGACTTCGCCGTGAGTCACAGCCCGCCAGCCACAGTCTGGTCAGGGGAAGGGGAGGCCTGACCTCACAACCATGACTCTCAGTTCAGGATGATCAACTCTTTCTTGAAAGTCTTCTGGAGATGACTCACAGCTCTCCCTTCGCTCTACAGCCTGCGACCAAAAACATGCGACCTGGCAAGAGAGCGAGCGAAGGTATCTGCCACAGACCATCATGCTTTTACTGTGGATGAAAACTGCCAGTTGCTTGTTGCGTTGTGCAGTCTATAAGCATAACAAGGCCTGTTTGCCATTATTTTGGAGAAAAGAGAAAGAATCACGAACAGAAAGTAATTTTTTGAATGGAAACCAGTCTGGTTTGATTTTACAATTTCAAATTGCGACAGTTCCCAATTTTATTTTTTTCCCCGTGAGCTGTTAAACCTCCGTCAGAACATGAATGCAGTGAGTTCCCAGAGACAACTGAGATGTGTCTCTGTAGCCCACGCTGCAGGACTTCCCAGGATGGGTAGGTGCAGGTTGGCTATCTCTGGCTATCACATGCCTCAGATGGGATAACTAAACTGTTTTTAAAGGGAGGCAGGTCACTAGCAGAAGATGATAAGGGACGTGGTTTTTCCACACACTAGTTGACAAAACGTGATTCAAGAACTCATCTTTTACTGCAGTCTGGGAAACTAATAAGGATCATGGATGGAAAAAGGACAAAAGATCTAGCCTACCAGAGAAATCCTGGAGCGAGATGGTGTCCTGAGGCTTTTCGATAGGAACTGTGGGATGGTTCCTGTATTCCAAAACTGTTCCGCTTCCCAAATCCCATTAAACACTCTTCCTTTTGTCCATAGAGTTTGCTGAGTGCTCCCTTCAGGCCTGAGAGGAATCAGAGCTGCAGTATGGAGCAGCAAATGGAGGTAGGACTGCTTGCACAGCCCCTCTCTGGGAGAGCAGAGCAATTCCGCCACACACCCTCTTGAACAAGGCAGACATGCTGTGGGCTGGTTGGAGGCTCCTCCAAAAACCAAGAGGTGTCATAGGCACGGGGGTTGCTCTGAGCTGCCGCTGAGCCCTTCTGCAGTATTGGGAATGGTACAGCTACGTGTAGCACGGGGCAGCATCAGACGTAGGGGGTGTTAGAAAACTTGGTTAGGCAGAGGCAAATGCAGTAGAGATGATCTTTCAAATACGTTGGGCCATGAGCAAATCTTGAGCAAGTGTATGGTGCTGTAAAGGAAAAGAAGATAGTGGTCTGAATGGAGGAACAGAGTCGCCAAATGCTCTAACAAAGCTGGAAGTTTGGCAGAGGTTTAAACAGTATTTCCCTCTCTATTTGCATGTGCTGAGCCTCACTCCAAAGGAAGATGGCCAGAGGTAATGTTTCTCAGGCTGATAGCCCTGATGCACTTCACATATTTGAACAGTGTTCAGGTAAAACAGAGCACGGTCTGGGTCGGTGTACCGGAGAGGTTTCGGGTATGCCGTCCTGATGCGGCACATCTCAGAGAGGATGATTTTTAACTGAAGGACATGGAAGATGCGTGGGGCTGCAGCAGAACCGACGAGTGCCTGAGGTTGAAGAGTCCAGCTGGAAATTTTGGCAGGGCTAATGGCATATGTGATGAAAGACTGGATTAGAACTGGGACCTGGAACAAAACAGCCTGAGATTATCTGTTGGAAGATCTTGAATTAACCTGTGACAATCAGCTTCCCATGGAGCACAAGCTGCCGGTTTGACCTCCCCTGCCATGCGGGTGACCCGGCTGTCTGACGGGGTGGACGTCAGCAGAGCTCTGGGACCCTGCAGGGAGGAGCTGATACGGAGGGTCCCGCAGTGCTCCGAGTCAGAGCCCGCGGAAGCTGCTGCCCGCTGGGTGGGAACAGAAGCATTTCCGAGCAGCAACGTGGTGTTGCACGGGCGATGACAGCCCGAGTTGCCCAGGATTATCCATCAGACGAATGTTCTTGTTGAGGCAGAAGATGAATGAGCTAACAACCTGAAAGCAAAAGGGACACTTACTGATTTTAAATTGAGAATTGATACACAATCCCGTGTGTTATCGAAGACAGCATTTGTAGTACTGAAAAGGGAGTCACAGGGGGTGGAAGGTGATCAGGTAAAACTCTTGGCTTTTTGGGGGTCAGCTAAAGGAATATGAACTAAAGGAGGTAGGGGTAAATGACTGGAAAAGATTTTTCTGTGATAACAGCTGGGAAAAGTGTTTGTTATTGTGTTGAGTATATTCAAGTCCTTGGTGTTTTTAAATCTGGGAGTTGGTTCACTGAAAGGTCAGGGACTGAATCAGTGGGGGGGAATTTAAGGATGTCTCCAGGGAATGAGAAACTCTCACCAGAACACACCTAGAGCTGAGAAAACTGTGCTGCCCAAAGCCACGTCTCAACAACCTTTCCCTTCTGCTAAGGCAGGAATGATTAGATGAGTTGGATTTCTGCTGTTGGTGTCAGATACTGATAATAAGTGTGTTCACTTTGGTTTTTATTGGTTATAACAGGGGAGAAAAATGGGATATTTAGCTAGTGCTGAAAGAGGTAAATTAAAAGTGAAAAATCTCCACTGCTGCTGGGAAATCTGAACTGCTGGTTTGAGAGGAAGCAAAGCAGTAAGGGCTGCTGTGGGCAGTGTCACTTGATTTCCCTTGCACCAAGCTGCATGTTCAGCACTGCCATACTTCCAGCAAAGCACCAGGATCACTCTAGGACTCTCCTTCTCCCAGAGGTGAAAGCTTGAGAGCTTCCCCGTGGTTCTCTGGGGTACACACTTCACAAACTGGGATGTGTAAGCGTTTGCAGGGAGTTCTTAGGGGCAGCAGAATTGGCCGTTCTTGCTCTGTAAGACCTCAAGAGCTGGACATGTGGCACAGAAGTAAGAAGAGTCCCAACCTCATGCAGAACGAGCATGATGTGCAGGGTGACTGTTTGTCAGAGAAATGAAAAGCAGCTTGTACCTGGATGCCCCTTCACATCTCGGAGTGGTGTGTGCAAGCGTCCATCTAGTAGAGTATGTTTTAAAATGCATGCAAGTAAATATTGCAGTGTGTTATATAGACCAGAGCAGATTGAATCGGTAAACTCTGCAGGAGTGAACAGCCAGCTCCAGAAAACAAGGTGCTGCGGCGCGTGGTGCTCTCTGGTCTTTGTTTCCCACCAGTAATGGTGTCTGAGGTTCAGTTATTTATGTCCTTGCTAGTAAGTATTGGGAGGTAATTGTCGTAAGAGCAGGCAGCATGTCAGGTATTTAAAATCTCAGTAAAATGTTCTGCTCTTTACATCTTTGAAGGAAGCAAGGACAGAATGAGATGCGTATGCAAATGGCAATCTACATTAGCAACATGTGAATTAGCCAGGCTTGCTATGGATGGGAGGTACTCATAGTCTGTCACTGAAAATGCATGATTTCGTATCACACCGCGCATCTGAGTGCTCAGATAGGGTGTGAGAGGGAGGATTGTGTTTTCTTTCTCTTTTTTTGTTTTTAATTATTGGGTTTTTTTAGCACAACTGAATGGGAAACAATGTTTGTTTCCAGAAATGGTTTTACAGGAACTCCTAGGAGGCATTGCAAACACTCAGGCATTCAGGCTCACCCCACAAAGAATAAGTGGGGAACTGATACCTGTGAATTGACCGTTGGTCTGAATAATTGTCCTCCCAAACTCTCAAGGGAATGCTATTAGAGTCTGGACATTGTGGGAGGAGAACTAGGATTTATTCAGTGAAGATTCACTTACCATAAATAAATAAAAATAAATAAGTAGGCTAAATTAGTAATGAATAGTTCAGCCAGCTCTAATACTAAATAAACATACTGAATTGTAATGAAAATAGTAAAACCTGTTTGAACTGGAGCTAGAAATCCAAGGAGTAATGACTGTGTGGCACTTAAATTAGCACTCACCTTAAAATATAAATATATGATATAAAATATAGATTTTTTTAATTTTTTTTTTTTTACCTCCTGAGATTTTAAAGATTCATCTGCTCCCAGTGTTTGGAAGGCATGAACTAGACCCTATACAATGCTATACAGTGACATAAATCACTGAAGAGTTATAAAATTCCTTGATGTATGCTTTTGGACAGTAACTATATTTGTAGAGGCTCTCATGGGGGTCCATTTATACTGATATGAGAGTGTTTTAAATTCATATAGCTATCTCTATATAAAGCATTTTTATAGGATTTTCCACACTATGGGGGGTTGCGTGACTTTAATTATACAACTCAAGCTGAATTGGTAAAACTCATATGCGAGGATAAGCCCTTTAGCAAGGCAGACTCCTGCACTTGGACTTAAAAGAAAATCATTTTCTTCTTGTGAGTTCCCCCGAGAACAGCTGGAAAAATCAATAGCTGCTCCACTACACAGGAGAGACTCTGCGTTGCAGCCAGCCCAGGGCCTGGTGTGGTGCGAGCCTTTGCTTGCGCTCTGATGCCGGCGTAGCTGAGATGACCCACCTCGGGGTGGCATGAGACTGCTCAGGGGCCACCAGGTACTAATCAGCCTCTCACAGCAACTTTAGAGCATTTATTAAACTCTGCAGAGCTTCACTGGAGCTGCAAACTGTGGTGTGAGTCAAAGACTTAAAAGCAGCTCGAATGAAACTGTGTAGTCGAGGCAAAGAAAAGCAACGTGCAAATGGAGCTCTCCGAAGGGGGTCAGGAATATTTCCTTTGGAGAAGGTGCAGCTGCCCTTTTATTGAGGGCAAAGCCCTTGGGTAGTGGGGTGGGACTGGCCTCAGGACCACATGGGGCCAGTCCTGGTTGATGGGCTGGAGACGACCAGCAGTGCTGGTGCTTTGGTCTCTTTGGCTTCTTGACCAGGAGAAACCAAAATGCCCTGTGGGTTTAGAAGTGTTTTGGAGGTTAAGTGGCAGCTGGAAATTGATACCAATATCCCAGTGGCAGACAGGAGTGTCTGAATGTGTGGATTGGCAATTACGTGCCTCTAAGTATGTGGGTAGCATGCTGGCAGTGACAGGGAAAGGAGCTATCAGGAGCTAAGACTCACTAGTTCACCTGATAAAAATAGGATTATCTCCATCCCTAAGTTCTGCAAAGCAGCTCTTAGAGGCAGAATATATCTGTACACTACACAACAAACAGAATATAAGAACTGAGAACTAATAAGGTACGTAGTCTCCCAATGTGAACTGAAAACGAAAAAAATGAGAGCTTTTTGCTTTATTATAATAGCATGGAGCAGAGTGAAATAATGGCTCTGCATATGAAATAGAAGGATAATCAACCCAAACCTCCTATGATCCTACAATAGAGACACCAACACTGGAGGCAGACAGGAGAGTTAATAAATTAAGGTGCAACTAAAATAGATTCATGGTCATTTAACAACGTGTCAGGGCTCCTAGAGAAATGAGTATAATGTATTTAAGTCTAATGTACAAATAACTTTAAACAGAAAAGAATGAGGGAAGGAGAAAATGGGAGAAGATTTATTGCAGCAAGCAGCTGAGGTCAACTTGCTTTCACAGGAGAACAGGAGAAGAAAATGGTACACACGTGCCAGAAGGTGGCTGTAGCACTGCCTTCTTCCCTCAGTAGGAAGTAAAACACATTGAGAAAGTATCTGAATACCCTTATGGTGAGTTGTTCAGGAGCCTCGGAATGGCCACATGTGATTTCTCATCTTGAATTTTCCTGGAGCAGTAATTTTCTGAAGTCAATGGCCTCATGTCTTAAGAACCAACCCCAGCCCTCCAGCTCTGGGTATCAGCTCCGGGACTTGGCTGCCCAGCAAGCACTCACATGGGTTTGGGGTTTTTTTGGTTGGTTGGTTGTTTTGGGGGGGCAGGTAGAATACACTTGAGCCATTGATTTATTTATTTTTTGTTCCCCCTGCATTGTTTTTAGCTTGTGAGAAGTCGCCACATCTGCTGGGTTTCTCATCAAAGGATGATAATCATCAATCCATCTCGGACAGAATAGATACAGCCAGTGATTCTCTGTCTGCTGGGAATCCATCTCTGTCTGCAGACCTTGGCTAGGTACGTTAAGAAAAATATATACAGCTATATAACTATATAAATAGTTACTTTTAATCTCTGCCCTAAATAGAAGTGGGGGGAATTCAGAGGTACCTATGGAGGCATTCAGGATATTTTTAAGTTAGCTGAGGGAAGAGCTGGCAGGGTGTTGGGAATGCTTTAGCAGATGTTTGCGGACAGAATATAAAGTCCGGTTTTGCCGAACCGGCAGTTATGGACTGAGCCCTCCCTGACAGACGCAGCGCAAGCACAAAGCGTTGCATCGCAGAGTTTCAGCACAGCCGGGCAGGGCACAAAGTAGTCACTGCTGTGCTGAAGGCTGAAGCTGCTCTGCCTTCTCCTTCCCCTGCCGAGAGCTGTTGCACGTGGGTCGCCTCTCGGTCGTGCCCCAGCCCTCAGCCCCCTCTTCAGTGCCTCTGCCCCCGCCACCAAACCCTGAGCAAGGCATCAGGCCAGGGCCCGGGCAGCCCCACAGCAACACCACACGTTGCTGGCAAGGTTAATCCTCACACCTCCCCTGAGGCACGTGGAGGGCCTTTCGGAAAGAAATATTCTTCATTCTTGCACACTGCTCTGTGAAACAGGAACTGGGGGGGCGTATGGCATTTGCAGGCAGGACCCTCGCTGTGACAGTTTTCCTCCTATGTTTCCTGCACCAGCTCTGCTGCCTTTCATGGTGAGAAAAATGGGGAATAATTTTATTTCTTACAGTGATACTACTTTCTCTGCTCCTGTGAAAGCATGTATGTGCCTAAATAGGCTCTCTAAGGACTGCATTTTAAAAGATATCTAAGAGAATGCTATAAAAAAAGAAGAAAACCTTTTTCTTTTCTGAGATTAAGATAGAGACATTAATTCCAACATTTAATGGCTTACTGTGATGATGCTCACTCCCCTTCCATGTTCGTTTTTTGTGACTTGTTTAGCATTTACTGTCAGTGCTGTTCACTGAAACAGCATGTTATAAGTGAACGGGCTCCTAGATGACATGGATGATTTATAAATACTTTATACAGTCAGAACATATTTATGCAGGACAGCCATTTATTTGGTTATTTCCAGAGACTGAGCCACTAACAGTTACATTAGAGAGACAAAAAAGACTGAATTTCTGCTCAAGAAGGGCTCCTTTCGGCTGTTACCCTAACGAATGTACTATTGCTAGATAAAAATAGATAAGAAGTTTAAGCTTCAGGCTTTGTCTGCTTCAAAGATACCTTAGAGAAATGAAAAATCAGGACTTGCCTCTTCTAAAGTTGATATAAAACTCCACTGATGTCAACAGTGCAGGTGTGAGGCTTGGGAATAATTATAGTGTGAGAGAAATATTCTTGTTCTTTGCTTTATAAACCAAGTGTTTGATTTAAAGTTTGTAAATGTACTTCAGAAATCTCCGGCTTAAATCTCTTATTTGAGCCAGTAAGGTATCCTAGGCTCTTGTGTCATAGAGCTAAGTAAAAATAAATGTAAAAGAGAAACAGATGTAGACAAATGTAAGCCTTGATTCTGCTTTAAGATCTCAGCAAATGAGTGGGATCCCTGGGCCAGCCAGCAGCCCCCTGCACACTGGGATCTACCTGTGTAAATCTGACAGCAGGATCAGTTTTGCTGTGAAACTACAACGAAAAATGTCCAGATCGTGTTTTCAGTGGTGCTGAAAATCTGCTTCTCTAACTGAGTTTAACTGGAGCAGGAGTGCCCAGGATGGCAGGTCATGCCTCTGTCAAGCTAAGTGCATTAGTTTGAGTTTGAAAATAATAAACTTTGTAGTTAAGCTGTGAGTGTAACTATATGAGAGATTTATAGGGGATAATTTTGTCATGATTTACTGTTACTCTATCCAGATGTGTGTTCCTGGATGTGTATGCCAGGCACAGGCTTTCCCTTTGTAAATCCTGGGAGGTTTCTGTGTTGCAAAGTGCAGAGCTCCTCAGTGCTGCAACGTCTGGGAGAATCCGCAGTATTGCTCACTACAGTAAAGCAAAGTGAATACCATCTCAATTATAAAATTATCCCTTTCACAATTCATGCCATTTCCAGTCCCTCACTGCAGTAGGGTTTCATCAGAATGCAGGACAGGTTTACAGAGCCCTTTTCTATCCTGCTCCATCACTCCTGAAACTGCCGCAGATCTTCCCAGCAGCTCTGCTGGTCTTATTTGTTTATTTACCTTCCATTATCCTCCTTGTTCTCCATACTTTGAGGTCAGTAGATGACTGGCAGATCTGCCCAATTTATTCCTGTGTATGACAAAAGAGACCTCGGTCCACCAATGAGCCATGAACTTCTATTTCTATTTCGCCACGGCTGTACGACAGTGATCTGCACACTGCCAGTCATCCACCATATTGATGAGATTAGCCGGTAATTAAAAACCCAGCCAAGCCAGGCAGAGGAAGATGACTCAATTAGCAGAATGTCACTGAATCTAATTTACTTTGCTTATCACAGATTTATTCTCTAATGAATTAGAAAAGAAGAGCAGGACACCTTCAGAGGGAGATCTAGGGGCTTAAAGGCTTAAATGCTTTCTATCCCCTTTACGCTCGTGGCTTGGTTTGCAGGGAGTGTGCCGATGCTGCTAATTGCACGGAAAGGCTGCTTCCCTATAAATGTGCCCTAAGAGAGTACATCAACAGAAGTCATGCTGTTGGCTGTTTCGTGTGACAGGCACTGGTTAGGTCAGACCTTCCTCTGTTTACAAACCTTCATATGTTTTTAAGCTGGTAGTAAGCAGGGGCTTTGGATGTCACGTCATTGGATTGTGCTCAGGGAGTGTTCGATCTCAATGATTGTGGAACTGACACTGAGTGTGATATTTGGCCAGTGAAAGTATGAGGGATTTCCTGGAAACAAAAGCGTGTCAGAAATAGACATTTTCCGCTGTAATGAGTATTTTAAAGCACTTCTCAATGTTCTTCTCATTTCAAATGTGATGTTCGGATGATTAACAATTAGAATAACGTATTTTACTGAAGCCCTTTGGAAATACTTTAAGAGACTGTTGGACAGATGTACAGCTGAATTTGTATGTAAAGTGGAGACTATAAACCATTATCTCTTCTGCTCTCTTCATAGTAGATAACGTAGCACATTATGGTTGATTTAAGCGAGGATATTACTGGGCCCTGAGCTTTTAATCTGATCTGCATGACAAAGCCCACATGGCTTCATGGGTCTTACTGAGCTCACGGGGACTGTACGGGGGTCTGTACACGCCGGTCACGCAATGGGATCAGGGCTATAGGCTGTGAGTTTGTTACTCTTGTTGGAGCTTGTGTAACACTGATCAATACCTGACCTTTTTAGCCTGGGAAGATGATTTCTGGCTTGGCAAAGAGACACCAGTTGGAGAAAACCATCTCATTCTGATAACTTTGTTCAAGTAATAATAAATATAAAAGAAAATATGAAGCTTTTAAAGCTTCCAGAGCTATTAGAGAATCTCTCTCCAGAGACTTAATCCACATTGGCATCTCTAATAGTCCAGCAAACTGGTTTGGAAACCGTAACGAGGTGTATGTTTTTCTGCAAGTGTGTATGTGTATGTTGATTGCAAGAGGGAGGGAAGAGTTGATAATGAGAATGGATGGGATGGGAAGCCTTCTCTATTTCTGTCCTGAATCCATTACCAAGCTATGAGAAATGTTGGTTCAGTGAGGCTGTAACTGTCCCTAAAATTCACTACTTTCACTAAATTTATAATGCGGCTTCCATACAGAAGAAAAAATGTTTAGATGTAGATTACTGTGCAGAGATGGACACAAGTATTTTGCAGTTTTAAATGTTACACTTTAAATATTCTTTCCTGCTATTTTCAATCCCTGTTTCCTTATTTCTTGCCCCAGTAGTTCTCCATATCACAGAAAGTAATTTCTTCAGCAACACACAGTCATTAGAGGGCTGCTTCTCTACCGCATCTCAGTTGCAACAACCTATTTTGCAGAGATTTGACCATTTCCAAACATACTTCTATAAACTAGTCTGGAGAGAGCAAAACTCACTAAGGTATTCTCATTAAGCTAATAATGACAAGGAAGTCCAAATCCTCTCCACTGAGTTGCTGGAGTTACAGTGCCAAGAGGTACTGTGTCATGTTCAAAAGCTGTCAACAGCTCTTGGTAAGTGGATATTTTGTACGTGTGCAGTTACTGAGATAATGACTCTGAGATTTTTTTTTTAAACTAGGCGAACAATATAAATTTATGACTAGCTGTAGCATTAATATTAACAATTATTAATTCCATCCTAACTCTGCTGTTAATATGGTGATTATCCTTGTTATTATTACTTGCTTTGTTTGTTATCTGGAGAACAGCGTTCACGCACATTGCTCTTCTCAGACATATAAGCCACAGAGCCCAGCTCAAAGACCCTACGGTTTCAGAGCTAGATCTGCTCTGCTCACAGCAGGTAGACCTTACTCCCTAAGCCTTTCCTGTGACTTTCTTGATGGAAAATGTTGCAGACTTCCACGGGGGCATCCCAGTCTGGCTCCAAGAAGAATAAGATAGGCAATGAAAGAGCTTAAATATTCATTCCTTTTGCTTTTGGATGTACTAGCTGAAGAGACTGGGTCTTTTCCTGGTTTCTATCAGTGAGCAATTTCTTGCAGGTTTGGAGAAGAGCTTGCAAACCATAGGTAACTTTAGCATGGCTCCATAGTTGCAGCATTGGAGCTTGTGTAAGTGTTAAGTAGAAGTGTTAACGCACAGAGGTAGGAGTGAACAGAAGTGGCAAAGAAAGCTGGGGAGCTCCTCAAGGACCCAAGGGTGAGAGGCTTAACCTCAATGCTGTGAAACAGAGGGAACAAGAGGGGAAAAGTTGAAGGATGCCATCAGCAAAGCTTATGCCGGAAAAGATGAGGCTGGACTGGAAATGTGAGGAAGCCTGCAGGCATGGGTGCTGGATGATGGCTGGGTGTTGTAGGTGATGAACTGAGTGCTGTATAATTTCACAGGAAGGAGAGACACTTTATAGGAAGGTGGAAATGACTGAAAATGTATCAGTTAAGAACAAATGAAAGATATGAGTCAAAGACAGTGGTATTAGAGGAACTGGCACCTTTATACACTATAAATCTCAGGGATGGGACAGATCAAAGGGGAGTGGATCCCAGGATTAAGACTATTGAATGAAGACTCTCCCCTGCGGCACTCTGGTTGTAAGAGTCAGTACAGGTATCACCATTAGACTCACAAGCAGCACTATGGAAAAGGACTGTTCAAACAGTCCCTAAGCCCAGTTATAGAGCACGCCTCTTCCTCATGGGATCACAAAATGCCTTATAAATCAGACACATCAGGAAAAGATCTCTGTCAACCAAATATTTGTTTTAAGTGATATCACTGGAAAACACAACAGATAAAAGGAACTTAAGCCTCTCAGGCTCATGTGTAAACCAGTGACGATCCTCTGCTCTGATGTTTCGGAGTATCTTTTTTTAGATTGCCATCATCCACGCATGGCTCTCCCTTAACTCCTTCAGGGTCTCCATCCCTGGTCCCTACCATCTCCAGCAAGGCAGCCATGGTTCATTTAGCTAGAGAGAATTTGGAGGCAGGCAGAGGCTGTGTCGATAATGAGGCACAGGAGGGCCTTTTATTCCTTTTGTGGGAGCTGAAGATGAGCACAGCAAGGAATGGTTTCATTCACACATAACAAGCTAGACACCACCAAGTGTTGTTTTTAATTCTCCACTCGTCCATTAGAAAGAAGAGACAGAGAAGCTCAGAGCCCCTGTCTAATGTAGCCATGTGCATTGGTGTTCCCTGCACTGCCAGCCAGCTGTCTTGCGGTAACTGGGGTCCACAACTTTGTGTGGGAGTCAATAATTACCAACACCACTCATCGTGTGAGTGCCTGGTGGTGATGGTGGCATGGGGGGATGACCAGTCCAAGAGCCCGGTCTGGATGCAGTAATGAGGAGGAATATCCCTGTCTGCTTCTTGGAGTCACATCCTGGCAAAGCATGGCTGCAGAGAAAGAAGAGCAGGGCGAGAGGAATGGGAGTGGAGTGCATGGTTGAATACGAGAGGAAGCATCTGGGAAGAGAGGAGGGTTCCTGCCACCTGCAAGAACAGGAATGACAAAGCTGAAATTTCATCTCTATGCAGCTCAGGACCTACTTTGGACGGTGCTGATCATGGTCAAGGCTGCTTAGTTTTCCCTAGGCTTACCCACTGGGAGGCACTGCCTAGCTGCCCTGCTCAGCAGCGTGGCTGTCTGCAGATTGCATCTCAACTCGGGGTTTTCTCCCCCCAAAAGTATTCCCCAGCATCTGGTTGCCCAGCCACAGCGCTGCTCCTTGCATGTTTGCATTAACGTATTTTACTCTTGTGCATTGCAGCAGGAGGCGTGCAGGGCTGGCCAGTGCCTCTGCCCTGTCTTGGGGCTCACCCATCGCCTGGCTCCGACAGGGTGTCAGGGCACCGGGCCTGCTCTGGATGGAGGGAGGGAACGAGACATTCTCTCAGCACAGGGATGTGCTGTGCCAAAACCAACAGATTAAGTAGTAAGGCACCAAGAAATTTTAACATGACCTAATAAAAACACTACTGCCTGAGCAACCGAGACGCAGCCTCTGCTGCAGTCAAGGAAACCGTCCTGCAGCACTGGGGAAAATCATAGCCTTGGAGCAGGCCTGGAGCTGTGGAAAGTGAGCACAAATGGGGAACAGAAGACACAAAAGTGAGAAGAAAAAGGAGCTGGGACTCCTGAAGGCCCTTGTCCCAGCTCCCCTGCTGTTTCTGCATGCTGGCACCCAAACGTGGGGCTGCTAGAGGCAGCCTACCCTTCCTGCCATGGCAAACTGCGGCTCAGCAGGGCAAATCCAGCACAGAGAAGGTCTTATGAGGAAGGTACTTCCCTCAAACAACTAAAAAAAAATTGAAAATAATAATTAAAAAACAAACACCCCCCCCACCCCCACCACCCCCAGGTTGTTTTATCAACCACGGAGAGAGTTAATATGGGTCTTGAGTGGAATAAGATTACGGATCCTTTAATAATGGTCTCTATCTGTGTTAGCCAAATAACATTTCTGTCTTTGACCCAGACTCTCAAGGCCTTCTACAGATGAATACCAATGACCCAGGCCTTCATTATCCCATCATTACACAAATCCTGCTGTTAATTTATGTATAGGAAAGAACTAGCAGCTACATAAGGCTCCATCAGCTGCATAATTACTGCATATATTATAAAACAGCAGCAAATGCTGCCTGTGAATACAAACCATCTCTGCTCATTAGAAACCTGCAAGAATTAATTAACCAGAGTGTGATTCTGCTACTCGTAGCCATAGGTATTTTCCCAGTGTGGCTCAAGATTCAGCTATCTTGGTCTTTCCAGTGACTTTAATGGAGATACCAGAGAAATTAAGATTAGCGTCTGGCCTAATCCAAAGCTGAAGGAGGCAAAATTGGGTGCTGGAGTCCTCAGCCAGCCCACCCCCCTCTGAGAGCAGACATGATCCCCG
The DNA here is from genome assembly GCA_035590195.1 of Aviceda cuculoides. Taxonomy (NCBI): domain Eukaryota; kingdom Metazoa; phylum Chordata; class Aves; order Accipitriformes; family Accipitridae; genus Aviceda; species Aviceda cuculoides. The sequence continues at coordinate 10,276,878 of JAVJGG010000061.1, read as the reverse complement.
CTGGCATCTGCAGGAGAAGGGGTCCCGCTCAGGTTTTGGATGCTGTCTAAACCCATCCATGTCCAAGCCAAAGCAAAGCTGTCACAAGGGGAAGGCTGTGCCCCACGTTTAATCTGTGCTCACAACTCCTGGCAGCTGGATCCCTGGAGATTTGAGTGGTCACATCTGCTCTGCAGAGGTATCCATCACTGAGTGATGTCTACTGGCACTGAACTGGCTCTCTGTGAAAGCCTGGAAGCTGGTCCCTCCCAGCAGGGATGGGAAGAGGCAGGGTCCAGCCTGCTGGGGGGCTGGGTGCCATTTTTCCTACCATCTCTTTTGTCGATGTTCAAACTCTTGGTATGAAAGTCCAGATTAAACCTTTAAAACAAATGACTTTATAATTTAAATACAAAAATGAAAGGATTAAGGAATTTTCCACAGTGACATTTGTATTCTAAGATTAATTTGCTAGCACAGCACTTATAACTTCCCAGGTTTCTGTTTGCTTATGTACAAGAAAAATGTGCTCTGCTAGACTGACTGTAGCGATTAGTTAAATTACTCATACATCCATTATTAAAAAAAACTTCTATTCTGCTTTGAGCCTGTGTTTGTTTAGTGCCACCTGAGAATAACTTTCTCCTTGAATGATGGCCACTAATTTTGTTTATGGCTCTTGAATGTCAATCATGTATATATTTTTGAAACTCAATTCAGGCCAGTAGGTACAGGTATGTATGGATGCCTGTTTTCATGACAGCTTGTCATGTGAAGTGGAATTGAGCTTTACCCAGCATATGACATCAGTGATACAGGTGATTTAGTACCTATATCAGTGAAAACTGCATAGAAAATACATATAAAAGGGAAAAAGGTCTGCCAGTGGGAAGTGCTACCCAGGAGTACTGAGACAGTGGGGGTGAAGGGTTGCGTCCACTCTTGTTCCTAATTTCAGATGAGCACTGGGGCTCTGGGTAGCAGTCAGACACCTTCATGCCAGTGACACTAATCATACATTTAAAGCTGAATTTCTAACAAAACATGGCAATAGCAAACCTCCTTTGAGTCAATTCTGGCATGAAGGGTGGAAAAGCTGCATTTCCCAGGAAGGAGTCTGCTTATTCTTTTCAAGATGATTGAGTTATTTTGAGTTTGTTGCTACTATTTTAAGCAAATTGCACATTTTGAACAATTAAAAAAAATTTCCTACTTTGAAATAGAAAATACTGCTATTTTTTGGCATATCTTTGTGGACACACGTAAATAATACTGTTTATTCATACTTGAACTGTGGGCACATTCCTGTGCCCATTGTTCCCCTGGGAAAGGCTTTCCTGATGGTGGACACTGTGGGAGCCGTGGTGCCTCCTCTTCCAGAGGGAGCCTGCGAAGTGCTCCAGAGTGGCTTAAAATAACTCGCTGTTGAAGCAGCCTCAAAGGACCAAAGGCAATCAAGTCCATCAGGCAGGGACATTTTTAGTCTGACAGTTTCTTGCACTAAATAAAATACAGCGTGTCCTCATTAGAATGAGAGACATGCATGAAAACTGATCAAATTTGATTTGATCAAAAAGATAAAACATAGATAAAATTTATAGATTACTGGTCTGGAAGACATTTACCTTTCCTGATGATCCTCATTTTTCAGGGAGGGCACTTATTAAAGATACAGGTTGCGAGTTTGTAACCGTATAGTTTTTTTGTTTCTCTCTCACATGCTCTTTTTGGCTGACAGTCTTCAGTTCAAATGTCTGTTGTCTTCATGAATTGTCTTCTCATTTATTTACTTTCATTTTGCCTAGTGGAAGTTCCTATTAATAGTTAGGTAAACTGTATGATGCCAGCATGAGTTTCTCAGGGCCAAATTTTACAGAAGTTGTCAGTTTAATAATATAGCAATAAATTCCATTTAATGTAAATCAGGACTTTCACAACAGTGTCTTTAAGTGTTTCATTTTGTCTTCCAAATGTAAAGTTCTTGCATTGTGTTGGCTTGCCATGGTGAAATATTCCAAACACCCGATATAATGAAGCCATTTGTTGTGTCTTAGGCTTCTCTGGCATAAACACGTTGCTTCATTAGCAATTCCCTGTGAATGCTTCTGGTAAAGAGTGATTACTTTTCTTTACAAGTGTTGCCACTTCTGTGACTTAATTTGGGTTGCTGTGTAAAAGACATGGGGGGCATAGGGTGGGAAGAATTTAACATAAAATTTTTGACTCGTTCTCTGTGATCTGACCCCAGCATTTTGCTAGCTCTGATGTATTCGGCATTTTAAAGGGTATGTCAACACAGTAAATTTTATACTGCCTATAAAACCTGTTGGTGAGCTCACTGAGAAATTCCTAGATCTTGGAAGGCAATTAATGTTTGAAATACATAGTAATCTGTTTATTGCAACATTTTACACATCTACAAAATTAGGTTACCAGCCAGTAGCTAGCTGTAAACTACAGTGCTGCAAGATAAACCTGAAGTAGTAAATACCGTATATTACACTGTATGATCTTTTTAATAGTCTAATTTTCAAAGGGGTATTGGAGAGAAGATGTTTACTATTTCCAGCTTATTCTTAAAATACAAATAGTGGAGATACATAGCTTATTAAATGGATCTCTGGCATATGGTAATTATGCTGATTCTATTGACAGTTAAACTCTAGCTCCAGCTAAATGCTAATAAATGAGGGGTAGCAGCCTTAATTAAATCCGCAAAAGATGTTAGATACTGTTGTTCAGGCTTCCTAGCCATTGGAGCAAAGCTCCCAGTCGCTACCTAACCAAGTAAGCCCCTCGGGTCCCTCAGGGCTGCATCCATCCAGAGAGCTACCAGTGATGCTCAAGGAAGGGTTGTTATTGCTGTGTCCTGTGACTCGGAGCATCACCGGGGCATGTTGTGTAGCCAGTGTCCCTGACTGCAATTCAGTGATCCAGTAAGCTGAGCCTTCCCCACTGGGAGGCAGACACTGGGAAATTTGAGGTGGGAGTTGATCTGAAGGACTACCTGGCTCTGGTTGCTCTGCCTGCACCACGGTTGTCTGTCAGCACAAAAATACGACTATGGCTTTAGCTCTTTGCATTTAATATCCCCCCTTTTTATGCTGTAAGTATTGCTTCCTCCATATATCTTAGTTTTCAAGATGCTCTGAGCCCTTCAGCTTTGAGGTGAGGTGTTACATCTCAAAGATATGCACTCTAGTGGATGAATGATTCTCAAGAAGAGCTGAGATACCACTGTCAGTGAGAAAAGGCTGTAAAGAAATGCCTTTGCAGATTTTTAATGTTCTCAAAGAAGTTAAATTCTAAATTTTATTAGTGAGTGTGGTGAATTTGAGAGGTGTTTGCTGTACCTCTTTGTGTAGTGAGTTTGGAGGGTAGCTGCTGCTTAACTACTCATCTGACATCTCTGCCAAACTCAGGACATACTCTGATTCCCTTGTAGCATTGAGCCTCTTCAGCTCCTGAACATTAGTCTCGCTTCCTTCAGTTTTAAGAGTCAAACTGTTAAAATGGTTGGGGACTGTTTAAGGAACCCTTCACATCACAAATTGCACAGTGATGAAGTTCTTTGCAAGATATGTAATGAAGAACTTGCAGGTTTCTATCGGTAAATCTGTAATTATCACCTCTGTGCAAGGCAGAAACTCATGATGAGGAAGGCTGATCTCATGCTATAAATACATTGGTTGATAATGTAATACAGATCACATATGCCTCTCTTGCAAATTAGACTTGAGGTACTCACATTATTACAGACTAAACTGTAAAGTCTTAGCCCAGGAAAGATGAAAACATGTGCCCTGGTTCTCTGCTCATTCATGTCAAGTTTATACCAGACTCTATTCTGGACTTCTGTCAGTGGAAAGACGAGGGGTCAGTGAAATGAAAGGTCAACCCTTTTCTCGTTGCAAAAGGCACTCATAAACAATTGGTGCCATTCAGGGCTGCAACAGCCTATTGGCAGAAGAAATCTTCTTTTTCTTTTTCTGTATTATTGACACTAAAGCATCCTATTCTTGATATTCCTGCCTAGTTATTGACTAGTTAGTAACAACTCTCTCTTCCTGAAGAAGCTCAGAGAGGCTAACCTAAGGCCAACCTCAAATGCATTGACAAGAAAGTATTATTGTATGGGTTTGGGCCAGGACACAGAATAGAAATAATGATTTCCTGATACTGATGGGCAGAAATCTAAGTCCTTTCTTTGACATTCAGCAAACTCAACCATGAAAAAGCAGATATTGCTGTTCTATCTAAAAGGGAAAGCAAGGGCCCAGGGAAAACTAATAAAATCTTTCGTGTTCCCTGTTGAGACTCACCTAAAAGAAAATCTTTGCCTCTCAAGTGCTGAAGTCATGTTAAGGAGTTGTTCTTTTTTTTCAGCCGTATACACCCTCTATATTCAAAGATTAAGTAAATATATAACTTTACTTCTTATCACCACACCTCTGCCACCAATTTGACTGAGGTCTTTTTCTATAGGTGACTGAAGCAAGGCATATGTGCTGTTAGTCTGTAAAGAAAATTACTTTGAAGATGCTTTTTATCACCTCTAGTTGGCAAAGAAACTGTTCTAACCTTGTCTGTAATATCTTTAAGGTCACCCAAAGTTCTGGCATTAATAACGGAAACAGGATTTTGGTTGGAATTGAGTGAAAGAGCAGCAGTTATAGGGCAGTTCAGCTCTGGGGTTCTTTATACCCAAATCTTAAGTAAATACTGAAAAAACCCCAGATAAATAGATGATATGAAAGTAGTAAAAAACCTCTGGAATTAAGACAAAAGGGATGTAGATGTAGGTTAGGAGTATGTTGTTTGTCTGATGTGTTTGGGGTATAATCACCTATTTAAGTAACTGACAGTTTCTGTGTGCAGGTAGTGCACAGTCCTGGTTCTTGGTGAGCTGGCTCTTCGGGTGCCAGTAGCTGAGCTGTGGTGCAGCTCAGGGAGACCAGGAGATATGTAGGCATGGCTTGCAGGGACATGGTGGAGCCATCCTACCTCCAATCCAGCACTGCTAGGCAGGAGGAAAGCCTCTGAGCAGGAGAGCATCTATTCGGGGAGACAGAAACAGGTGGTGAGGGAGGAACCGTCCACCAGCCAGGGGATCTTCTCACCATGAGGAATGTCCCCCACTGGTATGGGCAGATGGGCTGTAGTGATGGGGCAATTTGGTTACTGGAAATCGAGACCCGTATCAACCACTAATCTCATAGGTGGGAGTCTGCTAAGTGAAGTCCACTAAGCAGGAGGCTGAAGACAGGACCTTCACGGCACCACGTGCTGCAATGCCTTCAGGACCACACCCGGGGCTAAGATATATGGTCGGTGCGTTAATACATGCTTGAATTCTCTCAAAATGGTGAAAGGGTGAATTTTTATTTATTTTTAATTTATTTGAAAATGGAGAAATCTTACACTGCAGGGAGATTTTACAGGAAGGATGGGTACTATCCAAAGCAGGCTGCTTTTGTGCACTTAATGCTTCTAAGAATTTAAGGGTTTTTTTTAAAGCAAAGTCTGTAGAATTTGGAGAGATGTGAAATAATAAGGAGTGTAAGAATGCGACATACAGACTCCTCTAGAAGTAAAATAATACAAGTTCTGTACCCTTTGGGAAGGAGGAAGAGAATAAGACAGAAGTCATCAAGCTTCTGATAGAAGATAGCAAAGAAAGGACAGAAAAATAGAGTTTGATTATGCTGTAACCATTAAAACATGCAAGCGATTAATATTAAGTCAGTTGTTAAGAAAAGCTCGGGGGGGGGGAATAGCTGGAAAAATAAAACAGTAGGTGGGACTTTAATAAGCAAATGAACAGAAGGTATAGTAAAAGTAAAACCAGAAGATTCACAGATAAATATGATATGGTGAGAAAGAGTCGAAGTAGGTTTTGTAAAAAAGAGTGTTATGTCTCAGAAATAGGAATTCTCTAAGGAGAACATGTATATTAGGGTGATCCAGCTGATGTTGCTCGTTTTTGTCAGGCTTTCAACAAAGTCTGACACTAAAGGCACTCAAAGAAACTAAGCTCTCAAAAATTAAGAGGGAAAGCACTCTGGCTAAAGAATAGGAAGCAAATGATAAGAATTGCATTTTTACAGTGGAAGGATGCTGCTGATGGGTTTCCTAAAATCCTGGGATTTTAGGTAGAACCTGTGCCATTCAACACATTCATAAATGGTCTGGAAAAGAGAATTAATTAATACTGAGATGACAAAATTTACTGAAATGGAATATTCAAGGTAGTAAAAGCTAAAATTGACTGGAGAATAAACATGATAAAAAGTGATGGGGTGGCAGCATGGAACCAAAGGCTCAGTATTAATAAATGCAAAGTAATACATGAGGGGAAAAAATAACTTTAACTATTCATACACCTTGATGGGCTCTAGATTAGCTATTTCCACCAAGGAAGGTGCTCTGAAAGTCATTGTGAATATTTCTCTGAAAGCATTAGCTAATTCTAGCTGCAGTCAAAAAGCAAATTGACTCTTAAGAGTTATTAGGAAAGGAAGCAAGAACAAACCAGAAAACACTATGCTACTGTATAAAGCTGTGCTCACCTCTCTAATTTAGTATGCAGTTAGAGTTCTCATCTCAGAAAGGATATAAGTAGGACTAGTATGGAGACAGGCATGAATATTATTATATAGCTTCCATCTGAGAAAACTACAAGTCTCAGCCTGGGAAAGGGATCACTGAGGAGAAGATAAAATAGAGCTCCTTAAAATGAGTGGTGGTGTGGAGCAGGTGAACAAGGAATGATTTTTCATTGTTCCTCAGTAAATGAAAAACAGAAAGAAATAGGCAATACATTTAAAACACAAAAAGGAAATCTCCTATGCCACTTATACGTACGATATGGAAGTCACCCTCAGAAGACATGGAGTTTGAAGTTATAAGCGGGTTCAGGAAGAAATCAGGCAAGTTTCTGAAGGGTCAGTCGACATGCTGGTGCACATATGACCACCATCTACCAGCTCCCTAAGCTGGTGGCTGTCAGAAGATGGAGGGATCTTAGGGATGGGAGCATGCTGTGGCTGTCCCACTTACTTCTGATCCCCATTTTCTAAATCTGTAAGCTATCGCTGTCAGAGGCAGGATACTGAGACGATCAGTATGGATATTCTTCTGTTGAAATAGCAGAGCAAGAACGACAATATTTTTGAATTGTGATGGAGTTTATCTGCTTTACACCAACCAGAAATCTCACCTGCCGTTCCTGTGTGGAGGATCAGATTGCTGAAGGGCAATAAACTTACGATGTGTTTGGCCCACAGTGAGATGTTCACAATGTCTGAAGTTGAAATAAAAGTCCTCAGTGGCTTATAAGAAAAACATTTTTTTGCAAGTTCATCCCTCCAGACTCTTCTTTCAACATCTGTGAGGATTAAAGAAATTCAAACCAACCTGGACCCAGTTAAGTTTTAGCATCACCAAAAAGCAGTTCCCCGTTGATTTGCAAAGCTCCTGAAGACTCTTGCTCATTTATTCCCCACTGACAGTGGCTGTCGTGGGTGCCCAAGCTTGTCTGTCCCGGCACTGTGGTCACCCTCCTCTGGCACCGTGCCTCCTTTTCTTCCTGCAGCGCAGTAATGTCAGAAGCTACAGCTACAGCTAACTAAAGCTCTTGTCTAGCCATTTTCTTCTTGCTTTGCCTTCTTGACTCCTAGATGTTTTCTGTCACTCAAGACTCACGTGTGTCTTCCAAGCAGAAACACCATCAAGGAGATCTTCACTCCTGCACCACCTGAGCACTGTGAAGAGCCTTCAGAAGATGTAGGTGTCCCAGGCAAGGGCAGATCTCCTCCGGGGAAGGAATGGAGGAGTCAGCCCTTCCTTATTCACACAGGACCCTGGCGTAGCCTTCTGAGATAGTTTGGGTGGGGGATTAGACCTTACCACACGGTCCTGCAGACCAGGGAGGTTGCGTAACTCATCTGTGATCAAATGGTGCTTCAGACAGGACTGAGAAGCAACCCCGGGCTCATACAGAGCAAAGAGGTTGAAAGCTACTGCAGCACCCTCCTTACTGACTCTGCACAGGCACTAAGTCCCATGTTCCTTTTCGGGGTGTTTTGGCTTTTTTCCTCCCAAGTTATGCAAAGAAATTTCCCCCTGTCTTATAGGACTTACCAAGCACTTTTCCCAGTTCTGGCAGTCATGTATAAAGAGAGATGAATACATCATAAAATGTATATGGCTTGAAGAGAGTTTTATGTCTTTTAAGGAGGTCCGCTTGCCTTCCCCGCAGTAGAGCACTTTGATATCTGTGGATGAAAAAACCCAGCGCTGTATAGAACAATGGAAGTACTAACGCCATCTGGGATAAATCCTACAGTATTAGCAGGCCTGGGATAATTATCGTTTTCCAGCAGAGGAAGGAGGCAGCAAGCTGCGTAGAGTTCTGAGTTTTATCTCTTCTCTTTCTGCCATCAGAGGAGGAACTTTCATGCTCAATTTGTATGAAAAAATGTAATGAAACTCTCTCTACAGCAAGTAACTTAAAAGCTGAATAACTCATTAGGACTTCTGTCCTCCAATTATGTCCCAATTTGCTTACCCCATCAGGTGCCGGATAAATCCTACTTTATTTTGTATTTCCATCTATTATGCCAGTAATCACTTTGATGCCTTTGAGGTTTATCGTGGCTGGTCTCATGATACTGTGTGTGGCTTAAAGTGCAGACTGGAGCATGGAGCTGCCTTTGGACATGGTGTCCTGGCCACAGCCGTGTTGCGTTCAAAAATTACCACTACCAACAGCTTGTCCTCTCCCTTCCCCCTGAGGTTTGCTGCCCTCTTCAGCTCTGCAGTTATGATTTGCACATGTACATGGAATAGTCAGAATCACAGAAAGTCTGAGGTTGGAAGGCACCTCTATAGATTGCCTGGTCCAACAACCCCACTCAGAGCAGAGTCATCTAGACAGGGTTGCCCAGGGCCACATTCAGGTTTTGAATATCTGCAAGGATGGAGACGCCACAGCCTCTCTGGGTAATGTGTTCCAGTGTTTGCAAGGGGGGTGTGTGTCAAACATAAGAAAACAACACACCAAACTTTTTCTTAAGTTTGAATGGATGTTCATATATTTCAATGTATATCTCTTGTCCTGTCACTGAGAAGAGTCTGGCTTAATGTTTGCTTCTTCCCATCAGATATTTACATACACTGAAAAGACACCACCACCTCTGAGCCTTCTCTTCCCCAGGCTGGGCAAACCCATCTGTCTCACTCTCTCCTCATATGTGATGCTCCAAGCCCTTAATCATCTTAGTGGCCCTTCGCTGGACTTGCTCCAGTACCTACTTGTCCAGAACTGGACAAGCAGCACTCCAGACATGTCTCCCCAGGGCTGAGTAGAGGTCATTAATCACCTCCCTTGACTGCTGGTGATGGTCTTCCAGCAACCCAGGGTGTTGGCTTCTTTACCTCCAGGGCACACAGCTGGTTCATGTTCACCTTGGTGTCCACCAGTACCCAGGTCCTTTTCTGCAGAGCTGCTAATCCCTACTTTGCCAAAGGGATACAGGTAAATGGAAGTGTTCTTATAAGTAGGGTATTTTTTTTAAAACAGGTCCTTTGAGCAAAGCTAGGTGAAAGAGTGTACCCCGGTGTGGTTATGCACATGGCTTCGAGAGGGCAGTAACCTCAGGGCCAGGGGTGCACTACAGTAAGATGGTTTGTTTGAAAGGACTGTTTAACCCTGTTCAACAGCACCCAGAACAACACAGCCAAATGCAGCCTCTGTTTCCCTGGATGGTAAAAGACATAAGCAGGTCCCTTCTGAGCAAAGTTCATGCAGGTTTTTTGGGGCTAGAGGGGGATAATGTTGTCTATGGCTTGTTGATAGCCAGAGGTGAAGGGCATTTTTCCCTTGCACTGACCCAGGCCTGGAGGACTGGGTGCAGAGAGAGACAAGTTGGCTCCATGTTTTGGCTGTCAGCAGCGTGGTGGCACATGCAGTACACCCGACCTGTGACGTCCCAAACACTGCTCCCTTCTTCCAGCTGTCTCCCCATGAGTTTGCCAGGCTTCTCCACAGGCCTGGGAGTCCTTGCAGCATTGTATTTTATGGATGGGCTTGTGTCATCTATGAAAACGTGATGTGTAACTTAGCCAGGTGTTAGCAAGCCATGAAACAGTGCCAAGCAAGCTAGTACGTCCATAAGGCATAGCCCAGCAGAGCTACTGCCTCAGCTCCTGGGAGCAGGATATCTGTGTTAGTCCTGTAGAGCCCTTTTAGCAGGGCGAATTAGCCTGTGCATCGCTTGTCACCGCTCTCCTGGTGCCAAATCTAGAACCAGTCTGGATATGAATGAAGTACAGTGTATTTATTGCATGTTGTAAACATGCCTGTAGGCTGCCATTTCACTTAGGCTCAGCTCCATGAAGGGATTTGGATACCTAATTCTGTGCAGCTAGGAAGAGTTAGGCATCCAATTCTGTCTGAGGATCCAGTCCTGAGCCTCTTAGGTGAGTATTACTCAAGAGATACTCAATATGATTCAGTGTGTGTAAATCAGTATTGTTCTCTTTATCTGAAAAAGGGTCACTTTGATTTATACCAGCTCAGGAACTGGCATGCTGATTTTGTAGGAAAACACTTGCATTTCCTCCTGAAGTCTATGGCTGTGTCTCCGAGTGACCTGCATTCCACTGTGGCGTAGCATTTTTTTAAAATTTGGGAGCCATTTACAATTTCACTGCCATGCTGTGACATGATGCATTACTTTGTAAACACGGCCTTAAACAACCAGGGTCTTAAATCCATAAACTGATGGGGGCTTGGTAACACTTTGAAAATCTCTTTGCCAAACAGCATCCTTCTGAATAGGCTTCACAAAGATCTGACTGTCTGAAATGTTCATATTTCTTTTGACACTATCCCAAGATGTTAAGAGACTACCTAAGAGGTATTTCCCCTAAAAAACCCAAGAAAAATGATATCTGTTCTATGTGTAAAATGCTGCAGCTGAAATATATTATGTGCTAACTTCCTCTGATGTTATATTTCCTTCAGGATAGCATCCTTTCTTAAAAAAATAAATGATTGCTAATTATTTTGCAAATGGATCTTGCTTGCTAAGACATCCCTCAAACTAATATGCTCCCTGTGACCCCTCAGCATTTGTGCATCTTCTCTTCCCCCTCTGCTCCCCGTTCTCTAGATGGAGCTAAGCGGGGATGGCTGTTGTAGGTACTGATCTGTCTTATGTTATTCTCACACACACATTTCAATTCATCTGCTTTCAACAGATTTCACACACACACACACTTCACAAAGACATAACTATGTTTTTCTGCAGCTTTACATTTTACTGAGGCATCCATACAATCATTCTAATTTATCATTTCACAACACTTAGTTGCTTTTAAACAGTAAGCTGTCCACGAGCACTCACGTTTGGCAAGAAATGTGACTTAGCTTGCCGAGAGCTCTAACTGTTGTCCAAACTCTCAGCAATGAGCCTTCTCAAGACTTGGATTAGTGTGGTTATATGTGCTGCTGCTCTGCATACTTCAGGTGCTTGTAAAGAAAATGGAACATTTTTTCCACATTGTCCTAATTTAAATCAAATTGCTTGCCTTCCTCCAAGTGTTGTAACTTTGTATGGAAGGGGGGGGAAAAAATCCCTTTTCTAGCCATCTCTGTCCCTTCTGTCTTCTCTCACTGAATGAGACTGTGCTAGCTTGTCAAAGCCCGAGCTATTACTAAACAGCTAACTGCAGCCTTTTCTGGGGAGATCAGTAGATTTGTAAGAAGTAAGGAAAGTGAGTGATACCACATATTGGGGATCTTGGTGAGAGTGGAGCAAAATTTATTCAAAGTCCAGAATAGAATCTACCACTTGGACAACTATGCATCTGTGCTGGTTTTGGCTGGGATAGAGTTAATTTCCTTCACAGTAGCTAGTATGGAGCTATGGTTTGGATTTGTGCTGAAAACAGTGTTGATAACACAGGGATGTTTCAGTACTGCTGAGCAGTGCTCACACAGAGCCAAGGGCTTTTCTGCTCCTCATCCCACCAGCGAGGAGATGGGGGGGCACAAGGAGTTGGGAGGGGACACAGCCTGGACAGCTGACCCCAGATGACCCAAGGGATATTCCAGACCATAGGACGTCATGCTCGGCATATAAAGCTGGGGGAAGAAGGAGGAAAGGGGGGACGTTCAGAGTTACGGCATTTGTCTTCCCAAGTCCCCGTTAGGTGCAATGGAGCCCGGCTTTCCTGGAGGTGGCTGAACACCTGCCTGCCCATGGGAAGTGGGGAATGAATTCCTTGTTTTGCTTTAATTGTGTGTGCAGCTTTTGCTTTACCTATTAAGCTGTCTTTATCACAACCCAGGAGTTTTCTCACTTTTACCCTTCTGATTCTCTCCCCCATCCCACTGGGTGGGGGGAAGTGAGCAGGCACCTGCATGGGGCTTAGTTGCTGGCTGGGGTTAAACCAAGACCAGCCTTAATTCCACTGTTGTCTGCTGGCTGCCTGTATTTACCCCCAATCTCCTTACCATCCCTTAAAAGCAGAAAAACATAAAAGTGAGAAGTGAGGCAGCAATGTTCCTTGACACAGGTTTGATTTGATTTTTGGCTATGACTTTCTTAGTCTTGTAAAGTCTGTGTGTTTCAAAGATGCGACACTGGAAGCTGACCCTACAAGTGCACACAGACACACCAGCCCTGAGGTGCACACACCCGTTTTGTTTTCCTGTTGCGGTCACTTGAAAAGCAGCAGTTTCTAAGTGGTCATACCCAGTAGTGGTCTCCTTCTGATCACATGCCAAAATGAAGCGTATTGTAAAATCTGAAAGAAAACAGGAAATTTAGGGAGGCAAAAGCCTGTTACTTAGCTTGAAATTTGTCTAAGATGTCAGTTCTTCTTTTTTTCTAAATGAGTCATAGAGACTTCAGCAAGCGGTTGAAAAGGACCTCGGTTTGGCAGACAGCTCCTACCCTCTCCTTAATGGGGAGAATAAAGCACCTTTCTTCTAAGTAGGGCATTCAGTGAAATGTGTTGGAAGTATCTGGTGCAGTGTGTCCAAAAAATAATAGAAAAGAGCATCTTGTGGATGCACCTGCATGTCATTTGGAATGGAAGCAGTTAATAACCCAATTACTTTACGGCATCCTCTTCAGCTTCAATTTCCATTCTCTTTTATAACAATCTAAGAGGCCATTGCCAAACTGCCTAGACATCCTTAGTACTACCTGGTGATTCATAAATCTGCAGACAATGCTCTCCAAAAGCAAGCAGACTTAAACAATGTAAAATGAATTCTGGCCTTTTGCACCAACATCTCTCAGTGTTTATATTCTTCCCTAACTGATTTCATGGGGTTGGGGAAGGAGTCATTATTGGGGGATTTTTGTTATTTGGCTTTGTATTGCTCTTTACGCACCAAACTTTTCATGTAAGTGAAAAGTGATCTTCTGTGGTGATGTAGATAGTGTGGCTGCTGTACCTAGCGCTTGATGAAAACAGGGAGGGTAATACACAGAAAATACAAAGCATATCTGGATGAGGGACAATTTTAGGCCCCCCTTGTGGGCACAAAATCAAATCCATCATACGTTATTTGTCGTATGCAGAGCAAACATGTCAAGATCTCAGCCTAGTTGCTGATGAACTAACATATCTGTATTATCCAAGACAACACTATTGTTGACTGAATAACTGTAAGAACCCATCTATGCTTGGGGCCACCTAATTGTGGAGGTATATTGGCAGAGCATGATGTGGGGCCAGTATACTAGTGGCCATCCTGTCATTTTGTGATCCTTCCTGTCAGATCTATCACCCAATACTTTTCTGCACACTATTGCAGAGCAAGACTTGTCTCAAAGGGAAAAAAATATGTTCAATAATATATCCCTTTGATTCTTTTTATGCATGGACTTATGGAGCCTGGGTGATTATTGGACCAACAGTCAGTGCCAGATGACTGGAAGCTGGAGACTTTTCAGTTGTTGGTTAATTTTGGCATGCACTACCTAAAAGAACAGCAGAGTGGGAAGGGTGTTCTTCCCTCCTGCCATTCTTGCTTCTGATTAATTTCTGGGCTTTGATCCATGTGTGCACAGGATGTGATAAATGACCATTGCAAGTCTTTGGTAGATGAGCAGGTGGTTCTTAGTGAGGAAGATATACTGAATGGTGACGAAGAAAGGATCAGGCTTTATGCAAACTATTTTTCACTTCCCATGTCCTAAGGTGGGCTCTGCTGAATTCATCCTCCGTAAGGACCACTGATGCCAAGATATGGCTAACCTGGAACATTTCAATCCCTTCTTCAAGCTGCACAGTGTTTGCATGAGTATAATAGCAGCTGTAGCCTGTGATCCTGGAAGTCCTGCTTGCTCCTGTAGCTTACAGCTCAAAAGGTCAGCTCCTGCCTGTCTCATTTACAGAGAGCTAAGATGCAAGCAGCCCTTCCTTAATGTAAAACCAGATTTTGTTTAGAAAAGATTCCTTCAGTTCCTCTGTTGGTGCAGCTGGGTCGGGAAGGGAGCCCAATGTAGTCCAGAAGACTTGGCCACAGTTAGTTCTTGAAAGTGCCGATAGACGAAAGTGTATCAAGCAGGCAGATATTTGCCTCTTTCCCCAATTCTGTTTCTCAAAGTATACAAACCTTACTACAATGATAAAAAAGTGGAAAAATTTAAAGACAGAAAATACAATAACAGAATTAGTTTTGAAAAAATGTATGGAGACTTTGCAGAAAATCTATAATTTCCCTGAACAATGTGAACAAGCAAGTCACCTTCTATCTGACTCATTATGTCTTATTGAGAAGCGAATTGTAAGTCTTCCTTGTTCAAGCATGATTAAGAGTTAGATGTCTCTTGTTGGCTAGATTTCCTATTGAGCATAGTAGCAGGCAGAGAAAATGACGGTACAATTTTATGTGATGATTAGGACAAATCCTTAAAAATCTTGGGCAATTTTCAGTAACTATGTCAAGACAGTAACTAAAACAGAAATTTTAACACTTGTCAAGGCTTCATTGTTGGACCAAACAAATGTTTCTAATTGGTTGAGTCAAATTGTGTTTATTCATATGCCTGTGTTTTCTTCAGTTTTGCTTTTTTTTCTTGTAGACATCTGTTATTTTTCTGTTACTGCTTACGTAGCCTTTTTATGCACATTTCCAAGAGTGAAAACATATTTCATTCCTCTTCAAGCTTCAATTAGATAATCTTTTGTCCAATTCCTTTTTCTTGTCATCTTCTTTTTTTATTAATTTTCAAATAAATTCACAATAACATTTGAAATAATTAGGATAAAGCAATAGGATTTACAATAAAGCTTTGTGCTGGAGATCTTGTCAAACATGGTGCAAGTATTGTATACATCCCAGAGATGAGAAGGAGAAAAAGAAAACCAAGTCTACAAATGATGTCTTAAACTATTCCCTTCTGTAGCAACTGGAAATTTTAACATTTAGCTCAGGAAAAAAAATTAAAGCAGACACTAAAAGAAAGGAAAACATAGATAATTTGTAAAGTTTGATAATAACCTCTGAAGGCATAAACAGTGCTGGGGAATAGACAGCTACTGGAAACGCAAACGTGGTATTTTGTAGCTAGCTAAACGAAGGATTCAGGCACTATCCTTGTCAGCCTTCTCTGGTTTAGGATGAGCTCACAAGGGCATGCTATGAAAGCCTCGGGCTATTGAGTTGTCTCCTTCTATAAAAAGTCTTAATCCTGTTTACTTCTTCATGGATTTCTGCACCTGATTTTTTGCTGTATTTGATTTGGAATCAGCCTAGGTTTGCAAACATGGGTGTTCATCTGCCATGCTCTTCCACCAGCCTATTTGAAGATAATTACTTCCTTTGTTCTGAGTGATTTTATACTGTTGGCCAACAGTTTCTCTTTCTTCAACCTTAATACCTTGTAGTTGAACTTCAGCATATCTTTCTGTATGACACCCAACCTCAGAGCATCAGACAGCCACAAGGAAAGGACAGGACCCCCGGACACACGCACACAGTTCACGGAGGTGAGAGCTGGTGCTTTGGGTTTGTTTGCTGTTAGCACTGGACGAGTATCAGACAACATCTGCTTCTGTAAAAGCCTTTTTGGTCGATTTGATTTGCAATCAATAGACTAACAAAATTGGCTTCCTCACAGGCATTTCTTTTATCACAAAGAGAGGTTGCATTCATCAGGGGGAGTTTCTTCCAGCCCAGCTCCTGAGTTTTTCTCCAGGACATGACCGCTACTGCATTATTTCTGTATTTCTGATGGGCAGGCTCATCATTGATTACACCTAGTAATAAATACCTCTCAAAGTTCAGGATTAAAAATTGCTTTCTGAATGAAATTGCTATTACATGTAAATACTATATTGCTCTTTCTTTATTTTATCATCTTCTGCTTTACATGTCTGTCTAATGGATTGGTGCCTTGTTATAACAGCTTTTTTTTAAAAAATAATTATCAGTTATCTGGTTTCTTTTAGAAGTTTAGTTTTATCTTTTTTCCTATTTTTTATGTTATGCTACCCTCCACAATTCTCTAAACAAATTTTAATACCAGAAGTTGTTAGCTGCAGTATACACATTTCCCTTTCATCCAAAAAGTCACAGGCTAGATCTTTAAGTTAAAGGTGGATCAAGATGTCCAGAAAAATTTAGTGTAATTTTAATTTTAGAGCAAAATTTTAATACTTCTGTCCCATTTTTCACCACCATCCTTCTTCCTTTTTATTTTTGGACAACTCTGTGGGATATCCAGAACACCAAAATTTCAGTGAAGAATCAGGAAATATTTACTATGAAATTATTTTCTTATTTTGAAATCCATTCAGTTGTCAGGATAAAAATGTGATGCAGCTGTATGAGTGGTAGTGCTGGAAAAAGATACTGCTATGTCTTTTTCCAATCCAATATTCCTCCTTGAAGTGAAATCCCTTGCAGAAGTTAAGGCCAGACTCAACCTGGAGAATCACCTACCGAAGTAGTTTGAATTGGGCTGTTAAATCACTCTGATTTATTTTATTTTTTAATGTGGACACTGGTTTCAGTAATGTATTTCTTCAGCATTCCTTCACGTGTTTCATAACTTTACCCAGGTTATTTTTTTAAGTATCTCAGTGAGACATACGAGAAAGAATTGCAATGTTGTTGAACACCCCCTGCCTCTCGTAGCCGTTGGCCAAGGGCAATATGCACAACCCATAGGTAAAATGCTACTTACTGCATTTTTTCCCCTATTAAGTGCCTGATTCATAGAGGAATAGCAAAAGTAGAACTGCTTGGGAAAAAAACCAAACCCAAACAACAAACAAAACAAAAGAGCCCCCAAGTAAACATTTGCACAAATGAACACAGAATAGCTGTATGTCGTGCTTTGAGGAGGGCTGAAGTCCCAAGGACCGTGTGAGGACGAGCCCAGCAGAGAGCTGTGGGTGAGCTGTCGCTGGTGATTCCTCATCACCAGGGTACCAGTGATCTCACCCAGCTCTGCCAGTGTCCCCAGGGGCAGATCTCCGCAGCGTCTGTGGGAGATGGCAGCGTGGTTCCTGTTGGGAATTGCCGTTGGTGCAGGCTGTGGCACTGTGAAAGGAGGTTTTCCTTGAGAGGGGGTCTAAGGGCTGCAGTCTCTGGTACAGCGCTTGCATGGGAGGTGCAGAGGAGTCTGATAAATTAATTCTAAACAGTAAGACCTGTCCTTCATTTTTGTGACACTACAGCGGCTGTAAAAGTTTAAGACGTACCATTTATGTTGGAAAGGATCTCTGGAGGTCTCCAGCCCAATCCAGGGCTCAAGGGATGTCCAGTTACAGAAGGGTGCTTGTCCAGCCCAGGATGGAATTTGTCCCAGGATGGCGATCACGCACCAGCTCTGCATCCCTGTTCCAATGGTTGAGTACCTTCAAGGTGAAATATTTTTCCTCACTTCTAATCAGAATTTCCTGTATTGTAACTTATGTCCATTGCTGTGTGTCCTTCTGCCAAGATTTTGTCCGGGCTTTTTATTTCTCATGGCAAAGTTTAATAAACCAACATGAATGTGTTACCATTACTATTCCAGTCCAAATAATAAGTGGAAGGACTCTCCTTGAGATGGAGTTATTTAGAATAAGCTTCTTAAAGGTATTATCATGCATAAAAATGCAAATTGGAATCTAGAAGCACCATGGTCTCTAGAGTAGGTGTTTTGAAAACCCCACTGGATACCTGTGTCTTCTGCAGATGCTTGTGAACCTGCAGCCGGGTGCAGCAGTACCTGATAAATTAATACCGAAGTGGTGGTGCACACAGTGACCTGAGCACCGTGGCAGTGCTGGTTGCAACAGGCTGTTTTAAATAATACGCAAAAGACCCCAAGAAGGAAGTTAAAGCTAGAATTTGATTACGTGTAGGTAATCTACATGAGAGAGAGGTCCAAAGAAGTCGACTTCAAATCAAGGCAAGCACAGGTACCCTGAGGGAAGTCCTCAGTGCGAACAAGGAGCAGTAAATACAAGACAAGCAGTTTCAAATTGGCTTTTCATTATGGTTGGCTCATTTTAAAAAGCTGAGTTGGGTTTTCCTGGGTGTTTAATGTTTGCAATATCTATTGATTTCAGCTGGTGTTGGTACACGCTCGACTGTTTCAGGAGTGTCAGAGCAGCTGCTGTGCCGAGACTGCTGCGCATAATTGCTGAGCACAATAATCCCATGGCTTGTTTGGTTTCCCTGCACCACTCTTATCCAACTTGCTATCTCGTGCCTTATCCTTACACTGTAATGCCTTTAGGATAGGACTATCTCTTGCATTGTGTGCGCCAACTGAAATGATAAAGATCCTGACTGTGCGTAGTGCTTCTAGGAATTACTGCAAAAAAGCCCCATCCCATAATAATTTATTAATATGCTATGCATCAATGTGAGACATTTCATTGGCTTTAATAGGCTTTGGATCAGTTTCCTTAGTACCTCTGGCCTTTTTCAGTTCCATTATTCATGAAGGAACATCTTTAATTCAGAGTTGGGGACCGCAGATACATCTAGTGTACCTGGTGATGCTCAGTGCTTTTATCCGCAGTTACAGAAGTTATCCCGAAGCTCTAGCTGCCTCATCTATGTGAATGAGTACAAGGCAGACCCCCTTCTGAGGATGCTCGGGCTTGTATGAAACAAAGGTCGAGTTCCTCCACCTGGTGCAGATGATTTTGTCTTTTTTGCCCTGTGACGGGGTGTGTTCCCGGAGCTTGTCCGCTGCAGTGCACAGCTCGGGTCTAAACGGCCGCCTTTGGCCGTGGACTGCCTGGTCAGCAATGGAGTTGATCAGGTGAAGACAAGGGTCGTGCTCTGCTCCATCCTATTTTCATTCAGGGACAGACTTTTTGTCAACCTTCCATTATCTTTCCCCTAGCTTTTACCTAAAGATAAAAAGAAACAGCTTATAATTCATTACAGTTCATTAAAATGAAAATAAAATTTATTTTGCATCAAAATGAAAAAATATGACTTGTTCATTATTAGCATATAAATGGTATTTTTTATGTCACTCTGCCACAAAATCACTTACATTTTCAATGATCACAGCACACAAAATTAATTTTTGATAGCCTTTTGTGATTTGGTTGAAAATTCTCATTTCTTTTTGTGCATTAACAGCAAACTGTATCCACTGCTATTCATACCAAATTTTAGATAATGAAGCAATTAAAAATACATGGATTGAAGATCTTATCTCATTTTTCCTCTGGCCTATTTCTGCTTCATTATTCATGAAGGGATATGTTTAATTCAGAGTTAGTAATTGCAGATATATCTAGTATAAATTGCGCCTTATATTCTTTTACCCAATTTCAATTTATTTTAGCAAATAGATCTATGGGGAAAAAAAGAGCAGGAAAGACAAAAGGGCAAAAACTACATCTTGGTGTTGCCAAACAAAACATTACAGGTCTATTGCTTGTAAAGTGTGTCTACAAGTCAGGAAAAAGTTGATGCAATGAGGCACTGTACTTGGCATATTAACAACCTTGCATTTGTATCAAATGGCTGAATTAAATTATTCTGATTTGAAGCAGTTTGAGAGACCTCGTGACTCAGTGCAACTGTCATTCTGCTGATTTTATCCACAAAGTCAAGAAGTCCCAAATCAGTGAAAAGCAGTTGTAGAGACATAAAACTAGATAAATAGCAGAGCTGAAATAAAATTAAGGTGGTTTAGGCAAAGTAGAGGAACCTTCACTTGGCCAGAAAGCGAGAATGACTCTGGATCATGTGTTTCCATGTGTCTGGAGCGAGATGCGTCTGTAACAGCTCGATAAAACGACATAAAAGTCATGAGAGCTTCCACTGGGTTTGGCATCCAAGGAAACAAAAGCCAGTACGTGCAGGAGACTGGGCTGGGAGGGGACTGCCAAAGTGCGGCGAGGGCTGCTCCTTGGCCAGATGGCTCCTGCCTTCCCCTCCCATAAATCTCAGCCCAGGGGTTGGATTAGGCTTGGGATGAGGGTGCCAAGGAAAAGACAGCTGACACGTATGGCAGGAGAGGGCTTGGACCAGGCAGCCAAGATGCCTCCAGGGCTGCTGATGCAATTGTCCCCCAGAGCCCAGCTGACGGGGGGCCAGGTCGAGTTCCTGAGCTGGGGCACAGCTGAGGGCTCTCTGTCAGGTTTGGATGGTGCCTGTGGAAACTGCTCCTCATGGGGAGGTGCTAACAAGGTTAATTGTATCCAGGATTTGTAAGAGTTGGCTGTTGGCTACTGCAGTCCCAGGGCTTCTTGGTGGGCTCTAAGCTGTCTTTGGGAGTTGTCACAAAAATCCCCTTGTCCTGAACCTTCTGCAGAAGACAGAATGGGGCGTAACATGGGTGAGTTTCCAACTGTTCCTCTGACTAGGTGTCAGAGCACTCTAGAGAAAGGTCTTGTTTGAATTGCTGAGGACACAGCTCCAAACCTCCCTTTATACCAGTGGAACTTCTTGTATGTATGTCTCGGGCTTGAAATAGAGTTTGTAGAATTAGCAATTGGATTTGTTAAACAATGTGATCAGCACTTTCTGGTGCAATTATTAAGGCAAATATTTCTGCCCAGTTATTTGATTAACTGAGTAACTTGCAAAGTGATGCATAGCCTTTCCTGTGTAGTCCTTGATTCATAATTTCAATAAGTTAATTAATTACAATCTTATTTCTCTCGTAATGAATTCTGGTTTGCTCTGATGGCTCTGGAAGTCTTAAACATGTTGTGAATGATTCTCAGCTAAAGTTTCAGAGAGTTTTTATGTTTTATAGGAAATAGCATTTAACAGCTCTTGCTTTTCAGTGTAGAGCAGACTTCACAACCGCCACCAGCACTAACAAAAATTCTGCCTACCTTCTGCTCCCTGTGCTCCATGAAGAAAATCCATCCCTTCACGGACAAGTATCCCTATTTTCCCTAGAGGACACTGACAGGCATTGCTTTCAAAGAAATCACACTCCATTCATTTACTCTGATCAACAAAAGCAGCATTCCCTGACCTGCTGTGGGTGAACAACCTTTGGAAGCCTGTGCCACAACAGAGGTGTCAGGCCTTGGCAGGATATTTAATCTGCCGTTGTCTGCAGCATCGCCTGTTGGTGACCTTGGATGTGTGCTCCATTCTTTGTGCCCTTAATTTGCTGATAAGAGTGTTGACGGCTTTCAGAGCCCACATTGGTTGAAAACTGCTGTTGGTTCATCACACACCAATGAAATTAAATATAATGCAAAATTCTTCCAAGTGCATGACATCTGTTTTCCTGGAATCCTGTTTTTAATAAATTCACTAAAAGCAGATTTCCTGGAAGTCAAACTGGTGCATGGAGGAACAATTTCCAGCAGGGTCCTGCTATTGGCACGCTGTGGCTGTGCTAAAGCTGACCCCCTTACTGCTTGTGGTGACTGGGTACTTTGGGGTGCTACTCAGCCAACACCTCCTCACCAAATGGCCCATTTTTTTTCCACTTTTCCCCTTGCTTCTACAGTTTCTCCCTGCTTTTTTTTTTTTTTTTTTCCCTACTATCCCCTGTCTGGATTTGGTCCTGTATCTGTTGCTGTATCTTTCCAGATTTAGGCTGATTTTGGAGAAAGGAGGAGGGAGGCCATGTGTTTGGGGATTTTTTCCATTATCTCAGACCATATCTCCTTCATCTCCTCCTCCTCACTTGTCACGTGAGTGTTTCTGATCTCTGCCTTGCCCTTCTATCACCACAGATTCCTCCCTTTCCATTGATCCGCTTCCCTCCATCCTTTTGCTGGAGGGTGGCATGGGAAAAAATGCCACTGAGCTCAGAGCAGTCATCTTCTCCTCACCTTCCACTAATGTTACAAAATAAGTGGCAAAAGCAGTCCCAGCAGGCGTCCTTGAGAGAGACCTGGAGAATAGGGAGGCTCAGAAACTGAGATAAACCATCTCTAATTCAAAATTGGGTAATTCAGATACCTATCAGACACACTAACTGATCATAAACACAAGCCTGGCACAGGCCTAGATCTTGCCTCCTCAGTGTCCTATTCTTGTATGAATGGTCATCTGAACAGTCGCACAAAATAAGGCTTTATCAGCTTCACTTCATTAGAAACTAATTAGAACTGTTAGCCCAAGCTGAAAAGATACCTTTGAAGTACAAATATTTCCTCAGCTTTTCTTAATCAAGGCTTTCTTTTTATGGCCCTCTTTATATGCTGATTCCAGCCAGCACATGAACTAGAAATCCTGGAAGGCTGGGAGGAAAAAAACCCTCTTGCACTATTTCCAGTTGGATAAAAACCAAAAATCCATTGGAAATCTCATGATTTCCAGCACAGTGTCCTGGCCAAGAAAATCTGGAGAAGCTGCAAATAAGCATCCAGCTGTCTGGATAAATCCCTGACCTGAAAAAAATCTTTGGAGGTTTGTTTATTCTTAATACAGGGAATAAAACCTTATTATTTATCAATATTAATAAACTCCTTAAAGTGCATGGTGCCTACAAGGCGAAGAATTAGCTGTGTTGCTTGTGTTGATAAGTTTTATAGGCCTGTGGGCTTGTATGGCCTGGACAACAGTCAGGTAATTCAATTCAGGGATTTAGTGCAAAGCTTACTGTTGGGGAGATTAACAACAAGGATTCATGGAAGAGATTATTTTTAAAGTAGAGATGTGAATCTGATGCAGGGCTGTGTTGTGAGAGGTACGTGTGGCTTTCAGATTGCATAGCAGAGAGAGAGAGGTTGAGGCAGAGAAAAGAAGAAGGGGGAGGAACGGGGTGTCGATCGGCGGGTGGTGAGCAATTGCACTGCACATCATTTGTACATTCCAGTCCTTTATTATTACTGTTGTCATTTCATTAGTGTTATCATTATCACTATTAGTTTCTTCTTTTCTGTTCTATTAAACTGTTCTTATCTCAACCCACGAGTTTTACTTCTTTTCCCTATCTTCTCCCCCATCCCACTGGGTGTGGGGTGGAGTGAGCGAGCAGCTGCGTGGTGCTTAGCTGCTGGATGGGGTTAAACCATGACAGGATGGTTTTATGGGGAGTGGGTTGGGGACTTAAGATTTTGTGGAGTTTGCAGCATTTTGTCAAAGCAGCACAAACACTGAGATACACCATGGAAAACAGACTATGACTCTTTTCACAGCTCTAAGTGGCACTGGTGTCATAAAGAGGGACTGAGACTTCTTGAATGACTCTCCAGATGTACTAACTAGGTCCCACAGGTCTTCAACTTCCATCTATATCTCAAGCCAGTGAATATCACAGATGGACCGTTTGGGCAAGTCCTATGCAACTCTGCAGACTAAGGGAGGGGATCACCTTCAAAATCTACAGAACTAAGATCCTTAAGAAATCCTGGGTCTAGTTTTGCATATATTAAAGTTTCAGTGTCCACTGGACCTTCTATAACATAAGGATATTTCACTTAATCCTCCTCTCTACTTTCCTTATGCCCTTTTTTTTCTTCCCCACAGTGACTGATGACAGTACTTCTACACATCACTAATCAGAATTGCAATTTCTTGAGATAAAAATTTTGAATTGGAGTTTATATAAGCACAGATACTGACTAATACTACAAAAGTTAGCATTATATTCATCTGAGAAAATGCTCTGCAGACCTGGACTTCAAAACAGACAGTGAGCAGAACTTAAAATAATGTTTTTTTTAAAAAAACATAAAATCTTCATAAATTATTAATAGAAATGTGCATAAAAACCATCCTTACATTATTAGTCTAGGTTCCTATTTCTTTACTATACTATCTCAACACTTGCTAGGGAAGATAAAGTTTTATAAAATGATGAGTAGCATGAGAGAGACTTTTTACCAACGCCTGTAGTTACAGGACAAAGGACAACTGTTTTAAATTGAAAGAGGGTAGATTTAGACTGGATATAAGGAAGAAATTTTTTATGAGTGTGGTGAGACACTGCAACAGGCTGCTCAGAGAAGCTGTGGATTCCCCCTTCCTGGAAGTGTTCAAGGTCAGGTTGGATGGGGCTTTGAGCAATCTGATCTAGTGAAAGATGTCCCTGCCCATGGCAACGGGGTCGGAACTAGATGACCTTTAAGGGTCTCTTCCAACCCAAACCATTCTATGACTCTGTGATTCTGAGGATGAATAGTGACTGATATTTACCTTCTATCCCAGCAGAATTATGGTGCATTAACTAAAAGCAGTATACAAAACAAACAAAAAAAGACAACAAATCTGATTATTTAACTGTGAAACTTCTTGCTGCAGGATGTTGTTGAAAATTCATACAATTTCAGAAAGCAATCAGACAAAATCATTGAGCTATTAAACACAAGTAGACCAGCTCTGCCTCATTAAATCTCTGAGATGCAGACTGTTGCAGGGCTCAGAAATATTCCTGGAAGGTACCACTACCTATCAGATTATTCTCGTACTGATTCTAGACATGTATGACTAGCTATTGTCACAGACAACTGGGCTAGATGGAATATGGTTTGGTCTGGTCTGGTATAGCCTTATCAAAATACTGTTATTAATAAACTTAGGCTAGCAACAGCTCCTGTTGTAGGACAATATAATAATTGTCTTTTTTATAAACTGGGACCTGAAGTAAAAGTATTTGCAGCCTCATCCAATGCCAATGTAGGTTAACAGAAGTAAACAAATTACATTTAATTGCAGGCTCTATGTCATTTGACCAGGGTTTCACAGCAAATCCACAGTAGACAGCTCCTCACTCTATGTGCTTGAACCCAGCCCAGTGCTTCAACAACAGCTTTAACAACTTCATTGACTGCTTTTCTTGTATTGCACATTATCTAGTTAGGTAGCGATGAAGGCCTTTTAAATGCATGTAAAGCCAACTTTTCATTTCATCCCAAAAAAGCAGAGAGTAATTAAATATCTCAGCTCCTCTAGTGGGAAAAGATTTATTCTCATTGTAATACAGATCTTTTTAATTTTTAACATGCTTTAAGTTACCACATATTTGCCCAGTTTACTAGTTATGTTTGTATCAAGTGTGACAATGCGTGGTCTTATTTACTAGCACGTGCACTGTAATGACGTAATAGATTTTAAACTTCTGAGGTTTATGTGAAACCTCATTGAGCTGAAACTAGGTGAAACTGGAAAGGCATAAACCCATGGATTTCACAACATTACTACACACAATACCATCAGAAATTCTAACAAGAAGTTAAAAACATCTCTCAGTGTTAGAACTGTGCCTCACTTCTGCAACAGATGCTTGGTAACAGTATGACTCAGTATGAACAGAAAGAAAAAACACAGAATGTTGCTTTTCTTTCCAGACAAGATTAAAGTCATAGAGCAAGACTGAAGGGAAAAGGTTGGCGAGAAGGATGTTGGCTGGAATTTCTAAAACGGAGCCTTCCTTCATCTGTACTTCATGTCTAAAGCTTTGTATTCACCCTTGGCTTTGTTTCTAGTTGGATGGGAAACAGTTTCGCAAAGCTATTTTCTCTCAAAAACAAATGAGATTTCATTAAAGGACAAAGAGGGAAAGAAAGATTAATCTGGCAATTTGCCTGATTAGCTGTGTGGAATACACTGGTCATGTTATTCTTACATTTCTCTTGTGCCTACTTTAAGTCTTGTATCTTTTACTGCATATGTTTCTCATCCTCATATTTCCTCTCTGTCAATGGAAAAAGGTTTCCATGACAATAAATTTCTCTTTTTCATATATTTTATATGGAACTGTTCACATATTTATACATTGCTTTTTTCTACTTTTTTATTGGAAAATACCAGCAATCCATTCTTTCACACTGCCAACTGTTATCCATAATTATTTCTAAATTATGATTTGGTAGTTGGAACTAGAGATACTCCAAGGACAAAATTCGACAGAGACCTTGATAAGAATGCCAGTAGAAGCAACATTCACACGGAAGGGATTATTATTTATACTGATCATGTGCTTGGCACTGATTGACTTCACAGATTGAATAAAGCTTACAAAATAAGGCCCAACTGCCCAGTCACTAAAAGGCCTATCAGTGGTCTGTGATTTTTGTCCTACTTTACACACACTGAAACCAATGGCAATTTTATAGTTTACTGCTGATCCCCCGCATTGGATTTACTTAGAGTCCACTTCACTGAAAAGTCTCCTAGTATAAGCAGCAAAGCTAAATAGAAACACTGAAATTAATATTCTGACCGATAGAGAAGATCTGTATAAGCAGGTTCCAAGTTATATGAAAATAGTTTTCCTTGCCACAGCAGCTGTGTATTTAATTTTAACTGGCATAAATATTTTGAGTATAAATGATCATTTTATTCTTCACAGAAATATTCAAATTCAAGCAAGAGAGAAATATTGAAGGCTGTATTAAAATTTGCCCACTATAATTTTTTGCATACTATGA
This sequence comes from Aviceda cuculoides, assembly GCA_035590195.1. NCBI lineage: Eukaryota > Metazoa > Chordata > Aves > Accipitriformes > Accipitridae > Aviceda > Aviceda cuculoides. The sequence continues at coordinate 10,250,058 of JAVJGG010000061.1, read as the reverse complement.
GGATATTAGGCAAAATAAAAGAATAAGGAAGCAGGATCAAGGTCAAGCTGAACATTTCCGTTTAGCATAGGAAGTTTGTAGTAAGATAATTAAGTGAACTGAAAATTATGATAGAACGTAAGTGCTCATACTGGACACATTTTTAAAGATAACTGAAGGTTCACAGAAAACAATTCACCAAGAAAATGACCAAGAAGATTGAAATGTTACAGAAGAGTAGCTGGTATTCTACTGATATACCTTATAGACAGATCTAGGAGAAATAAATAATATTTCTGTTTAAATAGTTGGCTGAAATTCATTAGCCTCTTGTGATACAAAGCACAGTATTGATTCAAGGATCCTAACTGTTTTTCATGTTTTGAAAATACACTTTTCAAAGAAAAAGGATTGCAATAAGTATTGAGAAAACTCCAGCTTCTTCTAGTATTAAAACTTCAGTTTATTCTAGTATTATTTTTAGAAACAGACTAAATTTAATATTTTTCTCAACATTGTTTTTTGATGAAAAACAGATTTTGACAATACCAAAATATTTCCTAACAATTCTTTTCTCCATGGAAACTTAAAGCTGTTGAAAACCAAAATCTTTATTTTGTTAAAAATAAAGATATTCTGGCAAAATTTCAAAGTATTTTTGTGTATACATGCTATTGTACTGACTGATAAATGATGTAGTTTAATTTCCTCTTTTCCCATTCTCCTTTATGTACCAAGCACTGCTCTTGAACAACTCAGAGTAAATTACAAGAGAAAACCACAGTAAATCAAAAGATAAACAGTCTTACTAGAGAGCCCACCTTTTAGAGAAAAAAAAGGCAGCTACATTTTCTATCAAACACTAAATGCAAATTACATGAGAAATGTTTGATTTAGCTATTTCCTCCAGAAAGCTGAGATTTTGTTCTCATTGATGTAAATAACAGAGAAAACTTCTTTTCCAACAAGCTTTAGTTAAGTCATAGTTTTCTGATTCTGTTAATGTAGAGCTGCATAAAGAAAAGGGATGCTTTTATATTTATATAGTAAAGACCATATATTAATTGCAGTGCTGTTAACGTTTCTTTCTGGAGATCCACATGGTGGATCACACCTACTGAGAATGTAGCTGACACTGGTACTTGGATCAGTGCTACCCAGAAAAGTTCTAACAGCATAAAGACAACTTTCTTTGCCTTGTGAAAATTAACCTAGACACTGGAGTCCAAAATTCTCTGTTGACGTTTAGTAGTTTTTTTGCTGTCTGTGTAGTAACAATAGCCAAACATTTTTCTTGATCTATGCTTGGTTAAGCAAGAGGAGCTTGCTTTCTGGAAATGGATGGAACTGTTTGAATAATACAAACATTCTTCCTTCATATATTTATGAAGTTCAGTCTGCAGGTATTTTATTACATTCCTAAGTACCTGGATGATTACTGATAAATATTTTCAATGTGCATGGCATGCCCAGATGTTCATGAAATGTAGAATGAATGCACAATGACAATTCAGTGGGATATACAGATGCTATTTTTTCTGCTTAAAGATCTTCTGTCAGTAAGTCAGAAAGCAGAAAAAAATCACCTTGAGATTCAAGTGATCAGTCACATCTACTAGGAAAAAGTAGGTATATTTCAAAGTTCATCAAGTTCCTAATTTGCTGTTAGTAGGAATGTTCTGCTATGTTCACAAAGTGTTTGGAAATTGCTGAACCATTGAAATACATGAATGACACATTTAATTTTGTTTATAAACATGTCTAAGAATCATCCTCAGTGTATTCTAGAAACAGAGTAATACAGGAAAATGGCATGAGGGGATTTGGAACTAAATTTCACCAAAATTAGCTGACCAATGAACCTCTTAGCCATTGCCTCATATTACTGCACTACTTTGGGCCAATAAACAGTTAATTATTTATACAATGCGGCAAAGCATGACAAAACAGAGAAGGCACTTCCCAATAATGGCAAGGCCAGCATTTGTAGCATTTACTATAATGCAGGAACCCAGTGTTTTACCAACCTCACTGGAATCTTCTGTGCAATTAGGAAGTGTAAGCTGGGTTTATTTTTCCACAAATTTGGCTAGAAATTGTAGTCTGGATCTAAAAAACACTTTTCCAATGAAAATAATCCTCCAAAAAGGTTTTATTTTTGCCAAAATGACATTTTCCTAGGGGAAAAAATGAACACATTCCCAAAGAGTTTTAGAGACAATTCATGGCAATAAGCTGCACTTCCACTGCAAGACAAAATGAGCTCTTTAGTTAACTTGAACTGGCTACGCAGCTGAAGTAACAGACTGAAGGTTGAAGAGTATTATTTCAGAAATATTTAGAGAATGACACATTATTTCTTACTATAGTGAATCAATTTTGAGTAAAAGTCACTAATTAGACACAGGACGGTCTTCCTTGTGGATTGTTCTACCATATACAGCCTATGAGAGTGAACTGTTGGGAGTATGACATAGTATATAAAAATGAAAAAAACCAGGACTATCTATGTAACTTCTTTAACAACTGAAAAGTGTTATGAGATAGGGTTGAAAAAAACTTTAATTTGGCCTCTAACTTTGCCAAGAACTCATTAACTGGAAAAAACTGTTCAGCAACCTTCTTACTGAGTGAAATAAAACTTTTACAGTTTTGTGATAATACATATGTAATCTTAGCTGTTTGCTACTGTATTTTTGTCTCACATTTATACTACAAAGTTCAAACATCTGAAGTGTCAGAGAAGCATTTGACTTCCTTCTGTCCTGAGTGGCCACTTCAATATGGTAGAGAAGAAAAAGGAAATAAGGTGAGTGTAATAAAGAACTACTGATTGGTCTTTGATACAGGGTCCAAGCAGACTCCATGACAGTTCAGTTCTTGCAGCAGTTTAACTAAACTTCTCCAGTAAAAGACCTCAGCATAGAACTGGAACTAGATCAAAGCTAATATGTCAGATTTCCTATTCAGTTAGTACGTATTCTTTTATTAATGCGTTTCTTTGCTTTTCGAACCTCCACAAACTTTTGATATGTGAAAAGGTGCCCTGCTGCCTGACAATTTAATCAATATTCCTTGATCTTGTATTGGAATACATAGTGAATGATCTAACCCTCTAGTTAGTATTTTCTAACTTTTGATTATGTTTTTTTGATTGCTTCTGAGCTCTGACCTGGTGTTTCCATACAATTCTTTCTCACAGCTTCGAGATTTTTTTCCTGACAGTGGATATCAATTTTATTTTTTTTAATGTGTATTGATCTACATTTAATTATATTGAATTTCATCTGCCTTTTTACTGCTCTTCCATCTGTAATTTCAAAGTTTACCAAAACTCTTTGCAGTAGGATTAATTTTTTATTTCCCTTTTATTTCAGCAAATTAATTAATTTCTAACAGCAAACTTTTTGCTTACTTGCTGCTTTCCATTCCATATAAATTTTAAGTACACTGGCCCAGAAGTTGATGTCTGTGGAATCATAAACCCTCAAGTTTTGATGCCTTTTTCTTCTCCCCTCCCTCCCCATTTCCTTCATGTATTCAACTTCTAAAATGCTATTCTGTCCAAAATGTTCAGTTTCCTTTTTCTCTCATCTTTTTGTTTAATCTTCAAAACTGGATCAATTCTACATAATTTGTTCATACCTGAGCTTGTCTTTACTATATGTTTTCAGCTGATTTTGTCTTCACATTCTCTACCTTCTAGGTGCTTCCTTCACAGTCTTTCTTCCTTCTTTCATTGTCTTTTTTCCTACATCTCTGTAAACGTATCCTTGCAGTGATCTACTTCCTGCCATCTGAGCACTCTTTTGTCCTTTCTTTCTCTACCTCCTTTTCTTTTGCTCTGCCACTTTCCCCCTCTTCTACTCTGTCACTGTGTATTAATTATACCAGTTCAATTCATCTTATAATATTTCTTAAATCAATACGTAGCAGTAGAAACTGAATAGAAAGAGGATACACTGTAAAAGATCTGAATAAGAGGGCGACTTAAAAGATGCTACCAACATAAATGAAAACAATCTAGAACATGACAAAAAACCTTGTTGCTTAATAATGTGATGGGGCTGACATTACAGTTTTAGCCAGAAGAAAGGAGGAAAAAAGGTAGTAACTGTGTATTAGGGAGTGAAAATTTGGCCTGGGAAATAATATTTCAGGGCTGCTGAACGATCTTCAAATAGATGCCAATGACCCTCAAATCCCTTTACACTGTGTGTATAATTACTTTACATATTCTTAACTTGGCTTTCGTTAGCCTGAGGGCATGAACAAGATTACTTCGTCATACATAAATAAATAGTATTTATTTAGCATCGTCACTTAATCATTCTTGAACAAACTCCATGAATCTTCTAAACACATGAAATCCTCCAAGGCATTTTATTCTGACACAGAGATATATTCTCAGGCATTCTGATAAGTCTTTGACACTGGGATGAAATTTTGGCATCACTCAAGGTAATGGCAGACCTCCCACTGGTATCTAAAAATCCACTTAATAATATATATAGTAAACATAAATATATATAGACACACACACAGAGAGTTCAGAAACTGATTTTTGTTCTACATAATTTTGAGTAAAAATAATAGTTTCCATTCTGTGGTATTGTAACTGATTTCCTATCTCCTAAAGCCATTGGGACATTCCAGAATGTCATATATGCATTCTAAATAACAAAAATTATGAAACCTTTAATGAGATTGCCCATATATGTTCTTTTGGCACATTGCTCCTGAAACAATACATAAGTTTTAGATGAACACTTATGACATATTGTAAATTTCACCATGATGAACCAACTTTATAGTATTAACTATCAGGGTTTTGCTTGCCATGATGGATTTTGCATTTATTTGGTGTGAAACCTAAACTGATAACTGAAATTTGAAAAAACTCCACTGAATTTCAGAATAGTGTGAACACAATACAGCTAAAATTGGATGAACAACAAGAAATAAATGGTTTGAATAAACCAGCTGTGATTTTGAAAACTCAGTGAGCAGGCCAGCACTTCAGCTGGTATAAATCAGCAAAAAAACATTGAAGTAATCTGAGCCATACTAATCTCTATGAGACAAAGATTTGATCTCCATTTTCTTCATCTTCTTCCTCCATCTCATTCAGAAAGAATTTCAAAGCACATTATTAAACATAATTTTATTGTATATTTTATTTTCACTATGTTTGAATAATTTACTGGACTTAACTATGTCATACAGACTTTTAATGATCAGAAAAGTGTGTATGATTTAGTAGTGTAAACTAGGATATAGAAATTCTAAAATCAACTGTCATTTGCAGTCAGGTTATCTTTCCAAGATAGAAAAAATTAAATTTAGCTTACAGTATAAATATTTTTATAACATTTGAAAGTAGATTTCCTTTTCCTTTAATATAGCTTGAAGTTGAATGTGAGAAAAGCAATACCAGCTATTAACTCTGTTCCCAACACAAATAGACAAACTTTTAGATTATACACCCTCTTCCAGATCAACATCAAATCCACTATAAAACACCCAGACTTATCCAGTCTGAGTAGTAGTTCAAAAATCAATCACAGTTAGAAAAATGTTGGCCCATATCTTTAATTAGGACATTTAAAGCACATTTTTCACAATGTTAATAAACTATTTATATAACTTTCACAAAATGTCCATTTTACTTTCCTCTGATCTTACTTATACAAGCATTATTAACAATATTCCTTCATCCATTTTAGCAGTTATTCTGAGAAACTGTATGTGATCAGAAATTATGTAGGGCAATTAAAATGCTCTGTAAGTAATAAAAATTAGATTATACAAGGCATAAATGACAGAAGTAATTATGAAACCTGCACATGAAAACAAATTCTAGAGATTAAATATAAAATGTCATAGATCACAAAGCCACTTTAAAGATTTTAATAAAATCTGGATCCATCAAACTATCTTTAGTGCAAAGTACATTAATATAAATTTTTCCATGCAATTTTCTGTACTGTAGGAGCATACTACATGAGAACATAACATAAATGGTCAGGATGGTAATTTCTTACACACAGTGCCCTCAAGTTTTCCTGTATTAAGAAATTAATTTCTGAAAATGGGAAGAAGATATATTCTAATGTAAATGACCTAATGAGAAGCACCTTAGGAACACAAAATTAAAAGTTATGCTTATATTATTCTTAGCTACTATAGTCTATTTCAAAACATCTGTCATGATTTAAACTCCAGTTGAATCCAACTTGTACAAAACCCAAGGACAATAAAAAGCTAAGCTTATTATTGCCATCACTGAAATACATGGGAACATTTCCTATTCAGCTTTAGTGAGTAAATCATCATTAATTAAATGTATTTACTCAGACATGCATCTAGCTTTATATTACAATGGTAAGATAAAAAGCAAGAGCCTCACTTAAAAGCCTGAGGATTCCAAATTATTAAATTATTTGAATTGTCTAAAAACATAGATAGAGTTGGTGTTTCAAAAACCTAAACTTAAGGAGACAGGCATCTACCAGAGGCATTTGGACAATGCCCTTAATACTAAGTTTTAACTTTTGGTCAGCCCTGAAGTGGTCAGACAATTGGACTAGATGATCATTGTAGGTCCTTTGAACTGAAGTTATTCTATTCTATTCTATTCTATTCTATTCTATTGTAAAGAACCCTAAAAGAACTGTGTGTCTCACAAAGCAGTTATGATCGCATTATAGAGGAACGAACCCCTTCATGTTTTAGGCACTGTTCCCCCAAAATGCAATGTTGAATGAAAACCCCCAAATACTGGTTGGCAGTGGTTGCAGCGTACCTCTTGAAGGCAACAAATACAGGGTTTTGAGGTCAAAGAGGTAGACACGATACAAAATATGACTATTTGCTATGACAAACAGACTGTCATCAGCTTTTTCTTTTTTGTTCCATGTCAAGTGACACTATGGCTGTCTCAGTAACAAAAAAAGTGTTACAAGTCAAGCCACCAGACCTCAAACCACTTTAGTCCACTTATGCATCTACTTAAGGAACCACTGTTTTACACTGCCTATTTAAGCTAATAGAAGGATTGCCAAATAAACTGAAAGGGTTCCTAATAAGACTTAAACTCTCAAAAAGATCAGATAAATAAGGCTTATCATTTAGAGGAAACAAGTTCAAACATAGTATTTCTTTTCATTACTACAGTATGTTCAATATTACAACACTGAATTAAGAAGAGTAGGTAAAAGTCAATGGTGAATTTACATCAGAATGTAAGGATAGTGCTAGTTACTTTAGCAGATATAGGAAGCCTTTTTTTTTAATATCAGGTCATGACAGAATCTTTTTTCCATAAATTACAGTACCTAAGTGACGTTTGAACTAGTAAAAAAAATAAAGTGGCTTTTTTTTCATTTCTAGTTAATTTTCTTAATGTTTTATCAAGTTTATAAGTGTGAAGAGGATTCTGACAATTTATATGAAAATCATTATTGTGGCATGAACATTTTTGATTTGTGACCCCATGAATGCAAATTGAAAAAAAATTGTAAATATTATAAAACTGACTCTTAGCTTGCTTTCTATGCTTTTTTTTTTTTTTTTAATAGATTTGTATCAAGCTACCTCAGTACCTTCTTTTGGAGAATATTTAGAATATTAATATTAATTAAAAGGGAGAAACTACTAACAAATGTCAAACATATTGGGTAAAATCTGTACTGAAATTATATGCGTTTTTCATTATTGGCTATCTTTCTTGGTTTCACTTCATTATTTGTTTGCTCTGTGTTTGTTATTACATTTGCTTTTTACCCCAACATATAGACAGGAAATTTCCTGATTTTTTCTTTATAAAGCTATCACAGTCCATAATGGCACCATAGAACTATCGACATTACATTACTGCTCTTATGAAAGTATGTTGCAGTCTTCCAGAATGGAAAGGAGGGTTGCAAACTACTTACACTAGAGTATGAATCACTTACCTTCAGTTATAGAGTATGCATGGAAGTTACAAGAATTAAAATATTAATTTCTTTATCCTGTTTATTATTAAAAGATGCAACTGCATGTACAATAACGTAATATTTTACTAGTTATGAAGCCAGTTAGATTTATGGCCATGGTCCAGGTGGCCCTTATATTCAAATACAAAAATTTTCTCAGTGGAATTCTTAAAATTTTTAACATGGTTGAAGTTTATCACAGCACGAATACTTTGCTAGGTCAGTGCTTATATGACGTTTATGTTGTGAGCCACTCCTTTGTCTCACATGGAGATCCTAAACTGCCTAATCCAGGATTAGAGCTTCACTTCAACAAACGATACTTAAGATCCTGGCCACTGTAGGAAATTAATTTAATTTATTGTGTCCGATGAGGGGTAACAATGTAGGGTGATCATAAAGAAAATAGATATATCTGGCTTTAACAAGTCAAATAGAATGGCCAAAGAAGAAAATAACACAGCTTGTGCCAATGAGTAAAGTAAATTCAGTGCTGCTTCACATAACTCACAATGCTGATTTAAAATTGTTATGTTTTTTCTCAGTTGCCCAGAAAATATCATGCTATATTAAATTTATCATCTCTACATAAAAATAAGACCACTTACCCTAGACACAGACACAAATCTTAATATTTTCATAAAAGTATTCTCCAGAGAATATAAACTGGCTGTGATTTATTCTCCTAAAATCTGACAAGATTTCAAAGGAAAAAAAAAATTATAAATAAAAAATTAAGTTATTTTGAAAAACTAGTCTACTGATTTAAAAAAAAGGAGATTTTAGAGTTCACATTACTTTTAAGAAGATATGGAAAATCATTTTAAAAACAGTTAAAAGACTTATGACTGCAGCTGATTATCAGGAGAAGCCACTCTTTCACCATAAATATAGCTTTTATTGTTTCATAGTAAATTTCTATTAACCCAAATAAATCTTATTTTCAAACAAGCTAAAGTTCGACACTTCTAGGTGTCTACCTGATTTCTATACCTTAAACCATCAAACCACATAAATTATTAATATAAATAAATAAATACATACATACAGCTTTTCATGTATCTTTCCTACCTTGACTCTCATTGGCTCTACCAGCTGTCTGTTACATATACACCACATAACTTTTTCTACTACATACTCTGTTTTGGGGAAAGGGCTTCTTATTTTAGATTAATTCAGTTGCTTTTATTAGAATGAGTCCTGCAGCAGGAATGGACAATTCCCACTGCTACTGCAGTTAAAAAAGCATAGCTATGATTTTTTTAAGTTGAAAGGTTTACTTCATATTCATGATAATTCTATTTTTGTGCTTGTTTATGTATGCCCTTTACGTTCACACCAGGTTTTATTCACACCTGTCCTGTTTTCCACATCTGTAAAGTAGTCTCAAAAACTAAAGAAAAGATGGGAGAAAATTATTGATTTATTAGTTCTAAATGAGCAGACCTGTGAAGTGACTGAGCTACCAATCAAAATGTTACTTCTTAAAATTAACTCTCTTCCAGTACAACATTTGTTATTATATGATGCTTCCTTCTGACTTACATATTCATGTAAAATTGAATAATTCTCCTGGCATATCATAAACTTAGATATGCAATTATGTTCATATCTCAAACTAGATATTCAGGCTATGTGCCGCCAGAAAAAAAATTCTGGTACAGGAATTGCAAAAATTGTAAGAATTTACATGAAAATCAGTTTTTGTTTTGGATGTCTTATTTCTTTGAAACTTATGAATTATTTTCCTCCTTTAACTTAGCTAAACTCTTCAATATATTTTGAATTTGCTTCAAAATGTCACTTATAATATATTTTATAGTATATTCTGTAGGACAGAACATGCAGTGACAGTTACCTATATTTGGAAGGTTCTCATTACTGTTGTAATCTTTTTTGCAGCCATAGTATGACTGGACCAAAATTTAGGAGAATTATGGAATATTGTTTTCTTCCAATGTTATGACTCTTTGTTCCTGGCTGCTGCTAAGACTCTCTTTCTGTTTCTGCAATCTGAAGTTGTAGCAAGAATTGTATTCCCTATTTTTCCATCTGAAATGACCTTTGGCAGGCTTTCTCTAGCACTGAACCATATGCATATGGGTCATCTTGGATTGGAGGAAATAATTTCTTAGAGGAAAGCTATAAAATTGGGATATTGTCTTCCAGAAATATGTGAAAATACATATATTTTGGCTCGTATTTGGCTTTCTGTCATTCCTATGAGCTTGTCCAATACTGCACTATATTCTACAAATTCTGATTTAAATTCTTTCCATTCAACAGGAAGCCATAGCTTTCCACTTCATCCAGCTGTTGCTTCACTTGGTTATACATTACCCAGAGAACGTTACTGTGCTCTCATTTGCCAACACAGAAGAAAACTTCTAGTTGTTTTGGTATACTTAAAAATTTGAGAAGAACTTTTCTATAAATTTACAGGAGAAATGTAGAACAAGATGTGATTACTTTAGTAGTAATATGGTAAATACAGTAAATTTGGGAGGTTATTTCTGAAGAGAAAAAGTACTGAGGAAATGTTTCCAGTTCATGAAAGGCACTCAGCAGGAAATACATAGTGCTGGGAATATGCAGTGTTTTCATTGTATGAAATTAAAGGAGTTTGTGAAATACTAGAACTTTTTTCTCAAAATCAATGGATACCAGAACTGTTTCTGATAAAACTTTGCCCATGTTAGAGTTTCCTAGCAGATATTTGCTAGGTTTCCTACATCTTGCTTATTTGTGTCTCTCTATCTGTATCCCTGGCTTGCAAGCCTCCAAGATGCCAGCAGTCCACACTGTATATTTAGAATATCTAAAGAAACAATATTCATGGCATCGTTGATGCCAAGGCTTCCTCAGATCTTAGTTCACCAGCAAACTTGGCTGGAAGTTTACCAAGGAAACACAGTTTGACTGGGAAATGCCAGTTCTTCAAACCTGAATATGGTTTATAAAAATTAACATGATTCAGTGAACCACAGACAGTTCACCTTACAGTCTACTGGAAGAGCCATACATTTGGGTTGGTGATTAACAGAATCACAGAATGGTTGGGGTTGGAAAGGACCTCTGGAGGTCACCTGGTCCAAGCCTCCTGCTCAAGCAGGGCCATGTCCAGACAGCTTCTGAATATCTCCAATGATGGAGACTCCACAACCTCTCTGGTCAACTTGTACCAGTGCTCCGTCACCCTCACAGTAAAACGTGTTCACTGATATTCCCATGAAACCTCATGTGTTCCAGTTTGTGCCTGTTGCCTCTTGTCCTGTTACTGGGAACCACTGAAAAGAGACTGACTCCATCTTCTTTACACCCACCCTTCAGGTAGTTATATACATTGATGAGATCCCCTCTGAGCCTTCGCTTCCCAGGCTGAACGGTCCTACCTCTCTCAGCCTTTCCTCATACAAGAGATGCCCTTACTTATCCTAGTGGTCTTTCACTGGACTCTCTCTAGTATGTCCATGTCTCTCTTGTACTGGGGAGCCCAGAACTTGATGCAGTACTCCAGGTGTGGCCTCTCCAAGGCTGAGTAGAGGGGAAGGATCATCTTCCTCAACCTGCTGCCAACACTCCTTCTAATGCAGACAGATGGTTAGGCCTCAGTGTGTACTGATGGATTGTTCCTCCCCAGGTGCAGGACTTTGCACTTCTCTTTGTTGAACTGCATGAGGTTCCTATCAGCCCATTTCTCCAGCCTGTCAAGGTCACTCTGGATGCCAGCACAACCTGCTGGTGCTTCAGTCACTCCTCCCAGTTTTATATCATCTGCAAACTTGCTGAGGGTACACTCTGTCCGATCATCCAGATCGTTAATGAAAATGTTGAACAGTATTGGACCCTGTATTGACCCCAGGGGTACACCACTAGTTACTAGCTCCAAGTAGACTTCATCCCACTGATCACAACCCTCTGAGCTCAGTCCTTCAGCCAGTTTTCAGTCCACCTCACTGCCTGCTCATCCAGTCCACACTTTACCAACTTCTCTATGAGGATCTTATGAGAGACAGTGTCAAAAGCCTTACGGAAGTCAAGGCAGACAATACCCACTGCTCTCCCCTCATGTACCAAGACAGTTGTTTCATCATAGAAGGTTATCAGGCTGATCAAGCATGACTTCCCTTTTGTGAAGCCATACTGACTGCTGCTAATCACCTTGTCCTTCATATGCTCAGAAATGGTTTCCAGGGTTAATTGTTCCGTCATCTTCCCAGTGATTGAGGTGAGGCTGACCAGCCTGTAGTTCCCTGGTTCCTACTCCTTGCCCTTTTTGAAGATGAGGGTGATTGATAGTCACTTTACTCCAGTCTTTGGGCACCACTCCCAGTAACCATAATCAAGCTCTCTCAGTACTCCTGGTTATGTCCCACCACAGCCCAGATTTGTGTATGTCCAGGTTGCTGAAGTATTCCCTAACTTGATCGTCTTCCACCAAGGGTAAGTGTTCTGTGCTCCAGACTCTCCCACTGATCTCCAGGGCCTTAGATTTCTGAATGCTGGTTTTACTAGTAAAGAATGAGGTGAATAGGGTATTCAGTAACTCAGCCTTTTCCATGCCTTGTGTCACCAGAGCCACTGCCCCAGTCCACAGTATGCCCATGTTTCCCTAGTCTTCCTTTTGCTACTTAGGTACTTATAGAAGCCCTTCTCATTGCCTTTGACATCCTTTGCCAGATTCAACTTCAGGTGGGCTTTGGCTTTCCTAACCTCATTTCTGCATGCCCAGACAGTGTCTCTATATTCCTCCCAGATTACCTGTCCCTGCTTCCACCTTCTGTATACTCCTATTTTATCTCTGAGTTTACCGGGAACTCCTTGTTCATCCATGCAAGCCTCCTGGCATTTCTGACTGACTTCCTGCTTGTTGGGATAAACAGCTGTTGATCTTGGAGGAGGTGATCATTGAGTATCAACCAGCTTTCTTGGCCCTCTCTTCCCTCCAGGGCCATGTCCAATGGACTCTTTCAAGCAGATCCCTACAGAGGCCAAATTCTGTTCTCCTGAAGTTGAGGCTTGTGATCTTGCTTCTCGCCCTGCTCCCTCCCCTCAGGATCCTGAACCCCAGCATTTCGTGGTTAGTGCAGCAAAAGCTGCCTTCAACCTTCACATCCCCAACAAGCCCTTCCTTTTTTGTAAGTATGAGGTCCAGCAGAGTAGCTCTCCTCATTGACACTTCTGTTAAGTGTGTTAGGAAGTTGTCATAGATGCTCTCCAGAAACCTCCTGTATTGCTTATGCCCTGCTATGTTCTCCCTCCAGAAGATATTGGGGTAGTTAAATTCCCCCATGAGGACCAGGGCCTGCAAACACCAGCTCCACAACAGCACCTACCAAAAATCTTTATAACAGTTTCTAGACTACTGTGCCAGTTGAAATAAGGCCTTTGATATTCAGAGACCAGAGAACTAAATGAGATATTACTGGGTAACCCATGTTACATGCTGGCCAAGACCATGTGGTAGTAAACTCTCTAAACAGCAGGTAGCAGAAACACTTGCAGGGGTTGGCTAAAACTTTTATGGTTTTTGTCAGTATTGTAGCTCTGTCCTGGTTTCAGCTGGGATAGAGTTAATTGTCTTCCTAGTAGCTGGTGCAGTGCTGTGTTTTGAGTTCAGTATGC